>PVJO010012219.1:0-56381 GCA_004026905.1 Hystrix cristata
TTTTCCCACTCTGTGGGTTGTCTCTTCACTTTGTTGGTAGTTTCTTTTGCTGTGCAAAAGCTTTTTAACAAGATCAGGTCCCAGTTGTTGATTCTTTGTGATATTTCCTGGGCAACTGGGGATTTGTTCATAAAGTCTTTGTCTCCTTAGGTTTTTAACTACGTGTATATATGTGAACACATGTGTGTTTTCTTTTTTCTGTATATATACCATCAAGTGCAGTATTTGTGCTGCATTTCCTTATTTTTTAAAGAAATTTTCTGGATTTGAGGAAGAGAAGTCATCACCATAAAAATTCTCACCATTTGTTTAGCTTTCTCTAAAAGTATGTAATTGAGATCTTAAACTATTTCTTGCAAGTTGAAACGTCAGCATTAGTGTATGTTATTATTTTACTCTCCACAGACCACAGATGATGCTTGACACAATTGCAAGTTCTGAGAGTACAGAATAATTTTCTCTCAATTGCAATCAAATGAATAAGAAACCAAGTTTTTGAGAAGAAATTTTGGAACTACTTCTCTGTATTTCTTGTGAATCATTTTTGCCCCTCAAATTCATAGAGTAGGGAGTCAAAAGGACAGGTCGATTCTGCCATCTTGACCAGTCCTCTTGTGTTCTTTAGTACTTAATATAAATATTTAGCAATAGCAATTTCACAATAGCTTCTGCGTTGCACTTTTATTTTTATTTTATTTATTTTATTTATTTATTTTATTTATTTTTGGTGCTGGGATCAAACTCAGGGCCTTGAACTTGCCAGGCAAGCACTCTAAACACTCTACTAAATCCCCAGCCTGTATCCTGGTTTGTAAGAGTTAAGTTTCCATGTTTACATTTCAAAGAGTCTGTGGAGTAAAAAAATAAATAAATAAGATGCACAAAATAACCTTTATTCTAAGGCATCTAGTTAGGGCGGTTCAAATAATAAAGGAGGTTAATTGTGGAAATATCTAGGTTTCTTAGCCATTCATCCTCCATAAACTTCAGCAAAGAAGGGAAAGTAGTGTTTTGTTTGTTTGTTTGTTTTTCTTTTCTTATTTTTTTTCACAGAATACCCTAAGAGTGATTTACTAGAGTTAAATAGCACAATAAAACTGATAATTTCTAGTACATAAATATACCGGAACATGTAGAAAAAGGAGCACATGAATCTAACTTACTTATAAAAAACAGCATAGCTATTAAGGAGTTAAGGGATGGAAGTATAATTTTAAAGGCGAAATGGGATATAACTTGTACAAAGAAAATGTCTTTTTCTAGCATTTACTGTTGCTATAAGAGGATTTAGAGATAATTCCAATAGGTTCCCTTCACATGGAGCCGCTGCTGAGGAGAAAGTGCTGTGCCTGTGGCCTAGGGCGATATTACTGTCTAATATCAGAATCTTCACTTGATTGAAATTCTCTGACAGCAATATCTGATGGCTTTTTGTTTTATCATAGTTACATTTATTTCGGTTGATACACTTCAGTATTTTGCTTCTTCTCATATAGTGAAGTTTCTGCTAAGAGGTTTCAGTGTATTATTTCAGGAGACATTTTGGTTCCCCATTTTCTGTGAGCCAGAAAAAAGTGCTGATAATCCATGGACATTTTCCTCTGTGTATGTGATGTAGTGATGTCATAATGTCATGGGACACTTAGGTTCATACATGTAAGTTCTTTCGCTTGATACTGACTAAATTTAATGAGGTCACTTTATTTTGGGAAAAAGGGAAAATGATTTATTCAAAACTGGCTCCAAGGTAATGGAGAGGCCTATTTGCCTCAAATCACCATTTTCCTATGTACAGGTGTGTTGGTTCTTCTAGAGAAACAAGACGGGCTGAGAATGCAATGAAACAACAGACATGTCCTGCTTGTTTCAGCCCTGTCTTGCCTCAGTCTTCTCCTTCCCTCGCCTACAGAAACGACGTTGGATTTTGACATCCTGGAGCCAAAATCTGCACATTCTGTGCTGGACTTAGGAGAGCTGAGGTAGCCATTTTTGCTCCAGGTCTGAGGAATTTTGGAGAAACTACTTGTTTCTTAAGGAAAAAGACAAACTTTTAAAGTTCCATTTCACAGTGCCAGTTAAAATAGAAGGGAATATGAGGAGGCTGCCCCCAATGAGGAGATAGGGACCGTACCTTGCCCCGGAGGTTTCTTGACTTATCCTAACAGAAAAGCATTTCTGAGCACGCTAGTGGAGACATAGGCAGACATGCTAGACAGAGTTAGATAGCAAGAAGGAGCAGGGATGAGATTTTAGGATGAGTAGCCGAAGGGACCACAGTTCCGAGATGATCAGACTGGTCCCTTGACAGAAGGAAAGGCTCAGCTTTTATGGAGTTGGGGTAGCTAGCTCTGCTCTACCATTATCTCAGTTCTGGTCTTGCAAGATGGCTTGAAAGAAAACTGTATCTCTTAATTCAGTTTCCATGAGAGGATTGTTTCTGCTTCAGCCTCAGTTTCATGGAGGCTCTGGTGGAACCCAAGCTGCTAGCGGATAAACACTGACTATGCACGCTGGGTGCTCACTGGTAGTGAAATGTCCTTGTAAACCTCTTATTTTTTTGCCATCAGTGTTGAAGGGTGGTAAGATAGTTGGTGTAAATTGCGGACTAATCAACCCTGTATTGCAGGTTTTAGACAAAGACCCTCTGAATGATTTGCATGGCTATATGGAAAACTGAGCAGGGATGTGACCCTAGATTTTAAACTAATGAAGGAGACACATATAAAATAAAGTTTTTTGTTTTGTTTTTTTTTTTCTGCTTTGATTTACCTATTTCTTACCTGTAGTCTCAAGTGAACTCTTTCTATTCTGTCCTTGTTTTTTCTGTTTCATTTTGTTTTTTAGCAAAAATAACATTTGTATCCCTGTCTGCCTCAGAAGAAAACACAAATCATGCTTCTAATGAGTAAAAGGTTAAAGGCCAGCAGTTAGTTCCTCCTCCATCCCTATGATGGTTTCATGTCAGTGTTTGTTGGGTCAAAAAGTACGTTTGTGATTCTAAACATTTCTCAGTAAGTCTTACTATGACTTCCACATTCTGACATTTCTCTGACTCAAGTAGAGAAGAAGCAGGGATCCATTTTGAACAGACTTGCTACACGTCAGGGTGTACACAGGAGCTGAGGGGAGAGGACAGTGGGGGTAGTTTAAAAACCATCTTCAGTATCCCTAAATGAATCAAATGTGATGCCTGCCTTTGGGCACTGAACAATTAATTGAGAGTATCAAATCATCCAACAAGGAAAACCAAAAGTAAGGCGTTAACTAAGAGGACTCTGAAGAAGCACTTAGTACATGCCACATAATTAATTCTGGGCAAATATTTTCAGACACTAAATTAGAATGCGATAAACATTGTAGTAAGGCATGTAGGCTAATACAAAGAGAGAGAGGTGGTTTGGGTAAAACTTAAATAAATAGAAAGCATTCTTTTATAACTTCACAGAAAAAAAATGAAGGCAGAAGATTCAGAAAAATTAAAGAAGGCAGAAAAACTAGTAAGCACTTCAATAGTCAAGACTGAATGAAATTCTGAAAAGATGTATTCTTCCACACTGAACATAAACTGTCACATAAAAATGTAGGTATGGCACCCTTTCTCTTACATGACATGAACAATAAATTGCCCAAAATTCTTCAGTCTCTTTTCATTTCCTGCGTAAATTGCTTTCTTAGCAATATTGTGCTTTTTTGATGACAGAAAACAAACTAGGAAATAATGATCTTTTATAGATACATTTCTTAGATTCCCCTCTCATATTTATTGCTATTATCGTATGTATGTTATCAACATTTGCGTTCTTTTTTCTTTGGAGACTAACTATGACCCTGTGTTCCCATGTTTACTTCATGGCAGCTTGTTGAAGGATACGAGGCTTATTACAAACAAAGAAAACCAACACCTTCTTCCCAAAAGACAGATTGTCTTAAGTAGAACAGTTATGCAAAATTAGAAAAAAGTGGAACCCTCTACCCAAGAACAGATGCTACTGTTTCTGTCAATATTATTCTGTCTCTAAACCTCATTTCTGGAAAGCCATGTAAGTTAATCAGCAGAATATAATTTTATTCACAATGATTATATTGATACTCTGTCAATGAAATTCAAATTCTGGGAAATTGATGTAAATCACTGATATAATTAAAACAGTGTTTTGATTTCATAAACTATATGTGACCTTGTCACTTGAAAAAGAAATCATGGCCAAAGAGATTTCTTTTTCATTCTTCAGTTATATTGTTTATAATATTTTGCAGTGACTATATTCTTTTCTTTTAATAGACTCAAGATAATTATTTGATATTGAAGTGTCTCTGTCATGAAAATATTTCCTCAGGCTTGGCTTGAACCTACTTTTTTCTAAATGTATACAAGTTACCCGTTATATCGACTGTAGATGTAGATTAGTATCAGTCAATACAATTTGATATTTATTTAGAAAAATTATCTATACATAGATACATATAATTGGATATCCATATATATGCTTGAAAATATTATTTTGTACATATCTGCATGAATATATGAAATTTGTCTTTAATTTATAGAATATATGCAAAGTTTCACCACTCACAAAGTTAATTCTGCTAAACACTTGTGACACAAAAGGTTTCTACAGAGAAAGGAAATATGTCATGTATTAAAACCCTTTAGTCTTTACTCTCACTCTGAGATAATCAGAGATCAGAATCCAGACAAAGACAAGTCAACCCCTAGATGCTTGACCCTTGGCCCCTTAAACTATTACTCATTAAGCTCATGATTTTGTTTTCTTCTTGCGCAGTCAGGGACTTAACATCTCCTTTTGCTAATAAACAGTAACCCTGTTTATGTAGTGACCTTTCACTTTGACCTATGTATGTTCAATAGGTAACTAAAAGCAGACTGAAACTTGATCTAATTTTGCAGGGGGGATGGTGTTGCTGGGGATGGAGCTTAGGGCCTTACACTTGCCAGACAAGCACTCTACCACTGAGCTAAGTCTCCAGCCCCTGACCTCATTCTGTATGTCTCTTTATTACCTTAAAATTTTGTATCAGATCTCCAGTCGTTGCCCTAAGCCTGTGGTCTCCTTGGATTCCTGTAGAGCTTCCACAGGCCTGGGATTGCCTGAAACAGAAACAATCATTTCGTAGAGATCAAATTTTCCCCTCAGACTGCGAGGACTTCTCTGGAGCCACCATGCAAAACCAGAGCTGAAAAAAAAAAAAAAAAAAAAGCAGCAGAGCTGAGGTAACGATCAACCAAGCCTGAGCCCACCCTTGCACACATTAAAGGCTGTTCCCTTCCTTTTGCTGATGGGCCAATCTGATCCTCTCCATCGGAGGTGTGTCCCTTTAACTTCTAGAGTTAAAGTCCTTCCCCTTTTTGGTTACCATCTCTGCCTAGTAAATCTGCCAGTGTCCTTCACTAATGTGCTCTGAACTGCTTTCTGTGATGAGATGTGAAAAAGCTACCAAGGCTGAAAGTGGACCTCTCTCCTGCTCAGACCTAGCTGAAGATAATTCTCCAAGGTACAGCAAATGCTGCTTTATGTCAACTCGACAACATATTTTATCTCTACTATATGTCCATCGTCATACCGAGAACTGAAAATAAGTGATACTCCCTACATTTATGAGTTAGTTTTATAACCAAAGAGAATCAGGGATGTGTGCATTGTACTGTATACAGTGACAAGAGTCCAGAGTTGTACTTAGCTGTAAACAGTCAAGCTTGATGGAAAAAAAAAATGTATTTTAAGTGAGTCCTAGAAGAATGAGGAACTGAATGCTAGAAGGTTAAAAATGTATGTGTAAGTTCATATGAAAAGTCAGCCTGAATAAACTCATGCATTTAAATAATTACAGTATATAGCTGGAGAATAAAGGAAAAAAATAAAGCCAGGAAAGAAGCGATGAAATTATCCCATGTTGATAAACATGAAGATTTATTTTTAATAGTGAGTAAATCATTTTAAGAGTAGGATGAACTCACCTTTTTCATTTAGGAATTATCATTCCTTAATCCCAAGAGCCAATGTTTTTGAGGATCTACTATATTCAAGTATATGGACATACATTAGAAAACAAATTCAAATGGATGCTTGCACTAATAGGGCTTAAAGTCTAATGGATTATTTTATTAAGTAAGCAATAAATTTTTTAATGAAAAGGATTATTGCAAAGTCACACCTTTCATTGGAAAATTATACTCATCAAGTCAAGTTTAATATTCAGTCTGGGTACTTCTCAGTCATCTAGGAGCAACTGGTTTTTATAGTCACTTGGTGTTACGGCTTGTGTCTAGATGTCCCCCAAAGCCTCATGCAGGCATAGGTGGTGCTTTTCAGAGGTGGATGGAGCTAAGGTGAGTGATACTGGGGTCAAGGAAAAGATGCCAGGATTAAGGTGCAAGGACTACCTGCCCTAAGGGCAATCAGCCTGGATATGATGCAGGGGAAAGGAAGATACTTAGTGCCTGCTTCTTATTCTCTTCTCTGTGATGCCCTCTCCAGACCACCCTGCCTTGGAGCCGGCCATTATGGACTGAAAGCACCACACACTGTGAGTCGAAATAAGCCTTTCCTCCTTTAACTTTGGTGCCTGTTATTCTGTCTTAGCAAAAAGAAAAGTAAAGAAGTCACGTGGGTCATTAGGGCCAACACTAAAACAAAACTATGGAATCTTTAGGTAAAATTATGTATTTATTTAAAACAGCATATGGATGAACTACACTAAATAAAATGGACAAGAATGAGAATAGATCCAAGTCCGGGGGAGCAATCTGGTGCAAAGAACTACATGAAGGGTCAGGACAGAAAACTCATCCCCAAAACGAGACCTAAAAGTAATGCCTAAGGGTCAGCGAGGAAACAGAAAAAAAAAAAAAAAGAAAAGAGCTTCATGAAAAGGTAATGATGGAATCAAGTGAGAGTTTAAAAGTTGTGATTATTCTGGCAACTTTCTAGTGTAATTTCCATGAAATAACATGAAAGAAATGGATGCACTTGCTTTATAAGTGCAAAAACTTAAAAAGTTGAAGAAAGAATCATACAGAATTATTCTGAAGAATTCAGCAATGGACATAAAACCAGATTGCTAAATTAAAGAAAGCTGATATTCAGTATTTTTTTTGTTTCAAATTAAAAATGCTTGAGAATGTGCATAGAATAACCCAATGGGCAGAGTTATGTTCATGTGTGTCTGTGTATGATTATGTGGAAATATGTAGAAAAATGCCATGTGACATAGCTTCATTACTGTAATAGCTATCTTGAACAGCTAAGACATATCTATTATCTTTCCAAAATCTAATTTTTCTAAGTGTCTCTTATATCTACTACTTGGTTGTTTAAATGTATTTATAACCTTGAAGTCTTTTCTTTCTCCTTGAATTTGGCTAGAGGAGGGATGAAGCAAGGAAAACCACAACTTTAGTGATAGAAATTACATGACAATATAAGCCCCGCTTGATCCAGCGGAATCAAATTATCTGTAGTCTCCATCGTGTGAACAGAAAATAAAGTTTAAGGAATCACATTAGAATGAAAATAATGCTTTTGCCCCGCAAATTTCTACGGGTCATTTCTACAGGCTTTTTACAATTTTAGGGTATAATAGCTCACAACAGAGGTTCAGAAAGTGCAGAACCCTAAAAAATACAGTCACTAAAAGACACTATCTTTGAAATTGTCACAGTAAATGGAAGTTTTAGAAAGCATTTTCACCAAGACCTTCCGAGAGCTACAGGAAGAAGCAGTGTAAACATAGTGCCAGAGCTGTTACTAAGAGAAGAATAGCATGGTGACGCCACATGCAGTCACATCGGGAGTCATTGATAAAAGCCATAGCAAAGAAAGTGTGGGCACTTACAAGGGTGTCTCTAGCATCGAAAATTTCATTGTTTGAGTTAAGAGATACCGTTGCTCAGAAATCTCTGCAACTGTGACTGTGGGAAGAAACACTTCCAAAAAAGATAGAACAGGTTTTCTCCTCACTCCTCTGATACTCAAATTCACCATCAGTATTATTTCTTTTGTTTCTATTTAGAAATGTTAAATAACACTAGTTAGAGAAAAAGTAATTTTTTCTTAAGAGAATTGGTGTTTCGGTGTCTTAGATTCTTAAACATTTGGTATGACAAAACAAGTGAGCCAGAAGCAGGATTTGGTTTGGGATCGCCAATATGCTCCACGAAAATGAGATTTTATGAGATGTAATACAATGAAGCATGGGAACAAGCTCATATTTTCATATGTGAAAGGTGTAAAACTACAAACACCAGAGATTATTTGGGTTTAAATATGTTTTAGAATGTAAGAGGTATAATAGAAAGTTAGGGCGAATATTTTAATTATTAAAATTTGTTACAATAAAAGCTCATTGCCGTTAATCCTGAAAACCCTCTTGCTCCAAATACACTTCTTCGCGTAGTCTTGCCGAAACAATTCTTCCCGAATGTCTTTAGTTTCACTGTCATGTCTGCCTTGATGTCCTGAGTCAAGTGAAAAGATTTACTCTTAGAGTCATTTTGACTTTGAGGAAGAGCCCGAAGTCCCAGTGCCGCATCCCCTGAATAAGGCAGAGGAGGACATACTATCAGGTTTTACGAGCATGCCGTTCCACTGATGGGACCAGGCAGCATCACTCACCCTATTTTTTATCACAACTTGTGATGAAGAAGACATAAACAAAAGAGGACCTCCAGAACTGCTGCAGAAAGTGGCAAGAACAATAGGAGAAGTGGGTTTGAAGCAAGAGGAAATATTTGAGGGAAATCAATGAACTAATGGCGATGTGTTTTCTGCCGTAATATATATATATATTTTTTTTTTGGCTTTTTAAGTCAGGGTCTCGCTGTATTGTTCATGCTGAACTTGAACTCGCTGTGTAGCGCAGGCTGGCATTGAACTCACTGCGATCCTCCTGCTGCAGCCTCCCGAGTTCTGGGATTACAGGTCTGCGCCACCAGGCTTGGCTGTGATAATTTTTAATGTAAACATTCACTGTATATTTCTATCACACTTCATACATGGAAAATGTATAGTTTTAAAAATTTATGAACATATTTTTCTCCAGAAAACATCTTTGTCATAAAGAGATAGATTGTATCAGAATCATGCTGTCACTGAGAGCCAAAGTACACCTTTTTTAAAAAATTTTATTTTATTTTAATAGTACATTTTAGATGTACATAGCGATAACATTCATCGTAGGGGATTTGTACCTTTACACGACATATCTTGTTGCTTCTTTTTTTCCCATTCTCCTCCCCACAAACCCTCCTCCCTCCCTATTTACAAAAGCTTTGTTTCCATTTTAAAAACAATTTTTAAAAAAGCTACTTGACAGTATCATAGAATAAACAAACACCTTGAATTAAGCAAATTTGAATAGTAAGTTCTCCATCAAGTGGTAGCACTAGCAATTCATATTTTAGAGGGGATGATGATGATGATTGCTAGTGTTTATGAAACATACATATTTTTATTTCAAGAAGTGCTTTGCTTGTGTTAGTCTGCTTAATGGCATATTATTACTGCTATTGCAATCTCTGTTTTTTTTCAGATAAACACACATCTAGAGACTGGCTGAACTGATCTGAATATCATTTTCTAAGGCTCCATGGAATTAGTGCTAACCAACTTACTCTCCAGCCTACCAGGGAATCAAAACCAAAATGGATCAAATACTTAGTGAGGGCCTGGGGTCACAGGCTTATGCACAATGAGCCTAGACACAATGATCTTGTTTCACCTCAAAGCTGTAGATCTTGTTTTAAAAAATTACTTTATTGAGTTATGACTGACAGATAAAAAGCTGTAAATACCTAATACACAGAACTGGATGAGCCTGTAGACAAGTATAAACTTATGTTCTCTGTGCTTATCCCGTGAGCTGTGATGATCTTTCCCTCACTGATTTTCAATCTATGTTTTTTTCGTTTCATTTAAGTCTCTGTGTAAATAATCCCTCCTGTACATGTACCTTCCTGCCCTTACTATCTAAAGTAGCATTTTAATAGTTTCTACCTTAGATTGTTTTCTTTGCTTTTGTTACTCCAATCAACATGCGGTTTTATTATCATTATATGAATATATAGATACATAAATAATAGTTATATACTATGCCATGCTCAAATAATGTTAAGTTCTACATATGTTTTCTTTAATACTTTATACCTAATAACTAAAGTAATTCCTGACATATATTAAGTACTCAAAGTATTTGTTAATGAAACTAACTCTTTTCATAAGTAAAGCATAGAACAAAATATTGGAAATACTCTGAAATATAATTATAAAATTATAAAGCATGACAAATATCAGACAGTATTTTTGGGTTGTTTTTTTTTTTTTTTTTTGTGCGTGTGCTCGGGATGGAACTCAGGGCTTTGCGCTTGCTAGGGAAGCACTCTAATCACTGAGCTAAATTCCCAAACCCTAATAATTTCTAAAGCCCAGTTTAAAACATAGAAGTTAAAACAGTTCTAATTCTTTAGCACTATTCAGTTATTTATTTTCTTAATTACTTACAAACAAATAATTAATACTATATCATTTTTGTTATTCACCAGATCATGTTGTTAATGTAGATACCCCTATTTATAAATGAAAAACCTTGATTTTAGATTCTGACAACTCTGCCTATTGTATATCATTCTACCAGCTATTCATGACATATTGCGTCAATATAGATACTCTTTTAGGGTATCCAACACAAGCATGTTCGCTCTCTGTGTGGTTATAAGACATAGCTTGTTTTCAAAGGGGATAGAAATGTAGCATCAAGTCACAAAGGCATTTTACCTGTCACAGAGTAGGAGCAACCACAGAGAGCAAAACTGACGATGCTGTGCATCTGTGCATGCGGCATTTCATGGCTCAGAGCCACCAACCTCTTTTCTGCATGACCAACTGACTAATTGCTGTACTTGGCCTTTTCTATTCTCTTCAATTAATGCAATGCACAATTGCACATAGCAACAGAGTCACCCATACAGAACAGAATCTGGGCCAGAATTAGGCTCTAAATCCCAGAAGCACCTGTTACAAATATAAAGTGTCCAGATGGTCCAGTCTTTGTGGGAAAGTGTCAAGCATTGACTTATCTGTCTTTCTTACTTTTGGTTTAAGGTCAAAAACATGATCTTTTGGAAGCAGGGAACCAAATTAAAAGAAAAAAAAAAGACCAAAACAAAACAAAACAAAACAAAAAAACCCTAGGTTTAATGTAGAAAGTTCTCAATTTGTTTATCTAAATCTCCATTGCCCAGTGGCGCTCATTGTTATCATTCACTAAGCATGCAAATGGGATTAGTAAGTGATTACATGGCAGGTTTCTGTATAATTACGTCGGTTTATTTAAACACAGCTGTAAATCATAAAAATGTGAAATATTTGGTGATTGTAAATTCATCAGTTTTTATATTCAAACTTTAGTCTTCAATCAACTTCATTGTTTTGATTTTGTTTGGGATTTTAGAAAATGCAAAATAATATCTTAGTTTAGCTCAGCTTTTTACCGTTTTTGTTTATTTCAATCACATAGCAAAAGAAATGATATTGCATTTTGACATATTTCAAGTGATCATTAACATACAGAGAAATTTTGTTCTTCCTAGTTTTCACTGAATGATATAATATTTAAATTTGATTTAGTCATAAGCATAATCTTTCATATGAATGATCTGAATTTTAGTTAACCATCTAGATATTTTGAGTGTTATAAAAGAAATCTATAAGGAAATATTACGAACAAATGTTAACGTAATGCATATTTTTGCCATTGTGGATTCTACATGGTTTATGATAAATTTATCTTGGAATTTATACCTTATGTGATTTATCTACAAGTGAAAAGAAAATAGTTACTTTCTGAAAATGATCATTTGTCCATTTGTTGAAAAGCACATAATTCCCAAATACTGCAAGAGAGTATTGTTTATTTTCCTCGCCACCCCAAAGTTCTAAGAACTTTTGCTAGCAAGCGAGGACCCTGGCTGCCTCTCATTCCAGAATGTGGAGGTAGAATCAACACATAGAGTATGTGGTACAGCGTTTTTCTAAGCCACAAGCGCCAGTTGATGTCTTTCTCCTTTTTCCTTTAAAAGAGATTCATTTTAAAAATAAGAAAGGCTGGAATTTTTTGCATTTTCTTATCAAGATGAAATGATAATATTATCACACAGTATTCAGATTCTAAACAGATGTACATTATTACCATTTGGAAAAGTTAGCTATTCTGTTATTAAAATTTAAACAATATGATTAGAATATACATTGCTACTAAATTGTTTAGATTAAAAGATTTTTCACTCTAAAACTGTCTATTAGTGCCCCCTAAATAAAAAGTGGTTCAGATCAAACATATACAATACATATGTGCATGTATATTTGTAGAATACATGCAAAAATGTATAATTTTATAGAAAAGGAAAACAATGGTATTTAATACTCTTGAAATAAATTTATATGGAATATTTCAAATTCTACCTAACATTTCTCAAATTCTTTTTTCAGAATCGACTGTAGCATAAACAACATTACATTAATATCAATGTTTTTATGTTATTCGCATAGATAGTGAACCTAAAAGAACATGATATTGATAATTGTAAAGACTATATGGAAATGTCTGATTAATTTTTTTACTCAGGTAAAAGCAAAAGCAAAAGTGTATTTATTTTAATTTTATTTTGAAGAGTAATGTACAAAATCTACTTAGGTATGAACTGGTTAGACCAATTAATCTCACTCAAAGCATCGCTTTAGGCATATTGCTTGGAAGTTGTCATGACTGAAAATAAGAAAAACTTTCTCTCATTAACTACCCTCATATCAGAGAAGAAGAAATATAGTCAAGCATGACTCCGAGCAATAGCAGACATATTTCATCCTAAAATCGCTATGGAAGGTATGTTTGATGGTAACAGAGTTAAAATGTACAAAGCAATTACATGTCTAAAATCCAGGAAAGAAGTAAATCAGTTGGATGCATGAGGTCTCTAAGGTGCATACTTACTCTGACAACATGTTGAAAAAGATGTAAAGTTTAGCAAAACTTTAGCCTTATGGAGCTGAGAAAGTAGGTAGTAAGACAATAAAAGTTTTGGTACCAATTTGATAGGGTATGATTGTATGGTCAAAAAAAATAGAACTGATAGTAAAAAACAGAAATCAAGTGAGGGTATTATGCATTGCAAATCTCATAGAAATAACTATGCTTGATATGATTAAATTGTTAAAACATAATATTGATAACTTTTGAAGAAAACTAATACATATTTAAAAAATCAAAATAAAAATCCAATGAATGAGTTTAAAATGAATCGGATACAGTGGTACTAAAATATATTGAAACATTCTGATATATGTTCAACCTAATTACTTGCAGATTTTGTGTCTGTTTGTTTTCTTTTTTTTAAATTTTATTTTAATGGTACACTTTAGATGTACATAGTGATAACACGCATCATAGGGGATTGTGCCTGTACATGGTATATCTTGTTGCATCTTTTTTCCCTGTTCCCTTTCCCCTCCTGTTCATTTTATTATTTGCTGAAGTTTCTTTGTAACCATAAAAATCAGTACTCCGAGCATTTTCATTGTCATTCATGGACACATGCATGTGAAGAGAAGGAAAGAATTTTAATTGTCCATGCGAAGTCCCCAGCTAAGGTCAAGTAAGGTAACACTTTAAGATTTTGAATGAGCTCTCACAGCATAAGCAAATATCAATGTGCAGTCTATTTAATGCTGTATTTCCAATGTTATACAATGTATTGATTATTTTATTGATCAGGTCATTTAAACAGCCCCTGAAGCATAGTTATTAATTATTGTCTAATGTTCTTACATCCACAGGGACTGTGATGTGCCCAATGGAGTTTATACATGGTTTAAATGAGCTTCATTCAGCCACAGTTTTAATTTTAAAGTATCAACATATATTGAAGGAAGTGTCTTTATTATAAAATACATACATACATATAAATAAATATATATGTATCTTTGTTTTGTTATATATATATATAGAGAGAGAGAGTTGGAGTTGGGACAAAATGAATATGAAACTTACACTTTTATAATATAATTACTTAAACCAGAGAGAGAAGATTTATAAAAGCATTCAGAATAAAACACACACACACACACACACACACACACACGCACACGCACACACACTTCATAAAACAAAAATAAGATTAATAAAATTGACAGGAGGTTTCTCAAGGAAAAAAGAAAGGGAGACAATAAACAATGGCATATTATCTTGAAGTACTGAAGCAAAATGTGTTAGCTTTGCATCCCTGAGACAGAATACCTGAGAAAATCAATTTAAAGAGCAAATATTTATTTTGGATCATGGTTTCAGAAGTTCAGTCCATGGTTGGCTGGCATTAATGATTTGGGCTGGAAATGAGGCAAAGCATCATAGCCATAGAAACTTGTGGCAAAGGAGGCCACTCACATCATTGTGGCCAAGAAGGAGACAGGGAGAAGGAGGGAGAGGAAGACGCAGCAAAAAAGAGCATGCAAGAGAGAGGAAGAACAAGGTATAGAATGGGTGGGTCTTCAGGAACACATCAGTGACCTAACTCCATCAGCTAATGCCCGCTTTCTAATGCTTCCACCTCCTCCCAATGGAACCCACAGGTAGAAACTTAAGTATTGTCTAATGTTCTTACAAGCAAGAGGACTGTGATGTACCTCATGGAGTTTACCCATGGTTTAAATGAGCTTCGTTCAGCCATAGTTTTAGTTTTAGTTTTTTTTTTTTTTTTTTTTTTTTCATAGTTTTAGTTTTAGTGAACCAGTAT
The DNA here is from genome assembly GCA_004026905.1 of Hystrix cristata. Classification (NCBI taxonomy): domain Eukaryota; kingdom Metazoa; phylum Chordata; class Mammalia; order Rodentia; family Hystricidae; genus Hystrix; species Hystrix cristata. Next base: position 14,804 of record PVJO010012219.1, read on the forward strand.
ATATTAAAGAAAGTGTCACGGAACAAATGAACTTTTGGAAGATGTTTAAAATCCAAAGAGTCATAGAAAGCAATTGATATATAATGAAAGTATATGCGCAAATATCTAGAGCAAAAGATGCACAATGTCACAGAAAACTTTAAATGACTTTAAATGAATGATCTTTTATAGAAAGAAATAGAAGAAAGAAATAGAAATTTCAAAAAAAAAATAACTGTAGACATTTGTATTACTATTGATTATCTATTCCTGCCTAACAAATCACTTCAATATTAATAGCTTTAAAACAATAATTTTTTATGATCTTGCAGTTTCTGCAAGACAGAATTACAGACAGCCTAGTAAGGTATTCTGACACAATATTTCACTTTCAGCTGTATTTTCAGAAGCTATATTATCTGAAGGGTTCACAGCCCCTAAGTAATTCATTTCTAGGATGTCCTACTCAACTGACTTGTTCCAAAGATGCTCAAGGCATCACAAGGGCATTTAAATAGAACCAGAGAAAACAACTCAAGAAAGTAAAGAGGAAGTCATTCTTTGTTTGTTTATAAGTAATTTAGGGTTATTTAGCTTTCCATAACTATGATAAAATACTAATGATAGTAGATATTCAATAAGAAAATACTGACTTGGCTCATGATTTCAGAGTTTTCAGTCCATAGTCGCTCAGTGCCATTACTCTGTGCCTGTAGCAGTACAGTGCACCCTGGCAGGAGCCCTGGCTGAGGATATCTGTTCACTTGAGTCTTGTTGGGAAGCAAAGAAAGAGAATGGGGCTGGCATCCCTCCATGACATACTGTTTTCCAGTAGATCCTTCCTCATGGTGAATAACACCACAGGATGCAGGTCAAACTGTGGACTTAGCGGGCAGTTAAATGTGAACTGTAAAATGATCTGAGTAATTTAAAATGCAAGTTATATAAACATTTAGAAACTTAGATATTTTGTTGAGTACAAATCTTTAATTTCTCCTTCATTTCTTCTTCAGAATATTTTTAAGAAAAACAATTAAAAATGATCCATATTCTGAAATTTGATGTTTAAAAAATGGAAGAATGAGCTAAAATCAGATTCCTAGGTCCAGTAGCTTATTATTCTTACCTTCATTCCAAAGATATTCAGCCACTCCCTTGGATACATGTATATATATTTCACATACTTTAGAAGTATTGATCTATATGTGAATCTAGTTGATAGCAATACATATTCAGTAATGAAGACTTTTTGCTCTCTAAATTGGGTTATGAAGTTAACAGAGTCATCAATTTCTTCGTGCATGAGATCATAATAATGGTGACCGACTAACTCCATCAGTTTAGCTATTCAGATTTGTGGGAATTTTACAGTTATTCTGCTGCTACCAGGGTTCCAAAGGCCTTTGTGTGCTCCTTTATTAAAACGATCCCACAACAGACACTTTTATTCTAGTAGTTCTACAAAGTATATTGTAATTAGGACCCGTTTCAATAATAAAAAAAAAATCCTTTTGTTCACAATTTGATTATTATGTACTTTCTGACTAGCCCAGCTCACAAATGTTATTTCAACAAACATTTCTTAAGCACCACCCATTTTACCTTTCTCGCTGATTGAACTTTTTCATTAGAAATTTGACACAGATAATTGGGCAGAAAACATACACCCCTATTATTATTAAGACAAAGAAATGAAAATCAAATAGAATATGCCAAATATAATTACTATGAAATATTAAATATATTTCAGCTTATTTCGGATAACTTTGGAGCACACTGACTACGTAAAAATTAAATTATTAAATATTATATATTTATTAGGAATATAATAATGAAAAAAAGAATGCAGACTGAGTTTTTCCTGAATCATACTCTGGTGGGTAATCAAATATCTGAAAAAATGTTTGGCTATGATCTGACTAAACATGCGTATATCCAGAAGTTGGACATCAGAAATTTGTTGAAAAGTTCTATTAAATTAATCAGATTGAAAATTCCATAGTTTTTGAGTATATCATTTGCAAGTAGAATTTTTTTTTTTTTTTACACAAAAGCAGTTTACTAACAGAAAATAATTTCGGGAGACTTGTTCACAAATGGCTACCACCATCGGCTACCACTATAGGCTTTCTGTAGGTGCTGTGGTTGGGGGGTGACACCCTTCATCTGCCCAACCTTCGTGCCTGAGCAAGTTGGGGTTCTGAGGGCCGACTGGCCTTCAGGTTCAGGGGCATTCGTCCTGTTCTCCCTAGTGTTCCCAAGTTTGTTAGGCAGGGTGGTGAGGGCCAACTCTGAGCTACATCCTGGGCATTCAGCATGACAACATATAAAGAGGATTCATCTCGATCTGCCTTGATTTTCATCCAACACACATGATAGATGGGTTTTGTGCCAGAAAGATCAGTGGTACAGACAAGAGTATCATTAAATAGTGCAGAGCTGTAACAGACCCCAAATATATTCTGTCTTTGGGCACCTGAGGTCAGATGCTGATGACTTGTTCTTCCTTTCTTTCCCCCTGTCAAGTACCATTTCTGCACAACATCTCCAGATTTTGGTACTAGAAAGAGTACAAATGTATTTTATCTTTACATCTTCATGCAGCATTTCTAGAATCATTTGAAATCATTTTAATATTTCAGTAGTGTTACAGTAGTTGTAGTGAAGAATTTTTAACGTGCTAAAAGAGTTAGACTAATTAATGACCTTAAATATTATTATAAGACTATAGCTAAAACATATTAGAAAAGCATTGCTTTTTCAAACATATTAATATTATCTATTTGCAGCAGTTGCTAATTTATGATCTGTGACAAAGAAAATTTTGACTTGATTATTCATTTCAATAAATTCATAAAAGTACAGCAAATCTAGATAATGAATATGTAATCTAAATGTATTGTGCTGCATAATAGAACATACATAACATTTTCAAGTATGATTTCCAGATAAAATTTTTAACAATGGTGTGATACAGTAAGAGTGCTCTTTTCAGATGTTTTTTTCCCAAAATGAAATTCAATCTATAACGTCACAGATGTGAAGTTCTTTTCTTCTGTGTATGTCATTTACGCTATTGAATTTTGTGTTTTCATCAGTGTGTATAGGCAGATGATTATAATGGTATGTGGTATTTTAGACTGTAGTATAAAACTGGATGTGTGACTGAATGCCAGTGTATTTGGAATGGATGGCTCCTCTTGTTAAGAATAAGAATATCAGTTACGATTATAGATTTTGTGCAAAGAAAACCATGTCTCTTCAGTATGAAATATAAGGTTGAAATCTAATGCTAAATACCTCATCTTTGACAAAGGACCCAAACACCCTCACTGGAAAAAATATAGCCTTTTTAACAAATGGTGCTGGAAAAACTGGCTTTCCACATGCCAAAGACTAAAATTAGACAAATGTCTCTTGGCATGTACTAAACTAAAATCGAAATAGATAACAGATTTAAATATTAAAACAGAAACACTGAATTTCCTGGAAGATAGAATAGGAAAAATTCTTGAAGATATAGACATAGGCAAAGATTTTATGAACAACTCAGACTGCATGGGAAATACTACAAATGAGCAATGACTGGGATCGCATCCTATTAAAAAGCTTTTGCATAGCAAAAGAAATCACCAACAGAATAGGAAAGACAACCCACGGAATGGGGAAAAAATATCTACCATCTGTTCCTCAGACAAAGGACTAATACCTCTAATATATAAAGAACTCAAAAAAATCACATCCCCTATATTTAAAGACCCAATCCGAAAATGGGCATCTGAAATGAACAGACACGTCTCAGATAAAGAAACACAAATGACAAATAAATATATAAAAAAGTGTTTTACATCATTGGTCATTCAAGAAATACAAATTAAAACAACCCTGAGATTCCATCTCACTCCAGAAAAAAACAGCTGCTGTCAGGAAATCAACCAATAACAAATGCTGGCAGAGGAATAACAAATGTAAGGAAAAAGGAACACTACTTCACTGTTGGTGGGAGTGTAGGCTGGTCTAACCATTGCAGAAATCAGTGTAGAGATTCCTCAAGTAATTAAAGTAGAGGTTCCAATTTCCTCAGGTATTCCTCTTCTTGCAGAATAACTAAAAACATCGTACCACAGTGATATATGCACAACCATGTTTATGGCAACACAGTTGGTAATAACTAAATGTTGAAAATAATCCAAATGCCCAGCAACTGATGAATGGATAAAGAAGATTTTTTTTTTTTTAATACAATAGGGTACTACTCTGCCATAAAAAGGATAAACTTGAAACATTTGTAGGTAAATGTATGCACCTTGAGAACATACTCTTAAGTAAAATAAACAGGTCACAAATAGTAGATATGGCATTGTTTCTCTGGTACGAGAAACCATAAGTGTAAATAAAGACAAAAATGTTTAATAGATACTGTGAAAATGGAAGAAAATATTCAAATAGGAAGGAGAATTGGGAGGGAAGAAGGGAAAGGAAGAAAGGGAAAAGGAAAATAAAAAGAAAAAATGGAAAATTGTAAATAAAGCTGTCGTAAATAAGGAGGGGAAGAGGAATTGAGGGGAGGTTTAGGGAAGGGGGGAACCAAAATGTATCATGTACAGGTACAAATTAACTATGATAAATGTGATTGTTATGTACGTCTAAAATGTACCAATAAATATTCTTGGTTTAAAATGATTAGCATTTTATATGTTGATAAAAACTCTGATTGGTTTTTAGTGGTATTTATAGCTATGCACTTCAGTTCAAATGACCCTACTTAAGAAAGAGTTTGTTTAGTTTTAATTTTGAAGTAAACTATAAAATACTCTTCACACTTTCCACGATACACATACCTAGTCATCCAAAGCACCTATTTGCATTTCACCTTACATTGGTTCGTCTTTAGTTCAAAGAAATTAATGGCCAAGAAATCACATGCCCCAGGTCTCTACACTATACTTGCTTAGCTATTAAAATTGTAATCTTTGAAAATTAGATAAGACATAGTTCCAGTTCAAAGTATGCTAATGATCAAACTGGTGATACCATGTATGGTCATTATATCAATAAACTGTTAATGTTATTTTTAATATAAGTAACATATATACATTATAAGATTTTTTAGAATACTACAAGCAAAAAGTAAAAAGAAAATCATCATTATCTCATAGATGACTTTTTGAAGTGAATTATGACTTTTAGAACCACTGACATTTGCGTATTATCTGAATTCACATAGCTTAAAGTATGATGAAGAAGACAAAAGACAGATGGATAAAATAATCACACTTTATAAAAATACAGATGAGGAAAATATAATAGACTCTAAATTAGAACAGAGAGGAAAATCTACATTTAAATAAGTGGGTCAGGGAAGATATTTTTGGAAAGGTGACTTCAAGTTAATAAATACTTGGATGAAGAACAAGGTAGCCAAACAGAAGGAAGAAAGGAAGAATTTCACAGGCTGCAAATTCTGCTATACGAAAGGTCCTGGCATGCTTAATGTAAAATTCAATATCGACAGTTTGGACACTTAGGAAGTGAGAACGAGTCTGGAAGACATGCAGGAGAGAAAGCAATTGAACTCTAGGACGTGGTAGGATTGTAAACTATGGGAACCAAAGTGCCACTGAAGGGTTACAGGGACAATATATACTTGCCTTTGCAGTGAATCTTGTGGGGGCTCTAGGTCAAACTACGATGGAATGACTCTGATTTATTTGGAAGGATAGACAAGACTTTATAATGGATTTAAAGCTGGTTAGTAATCGAGAAATAGCATGGCTTTTCTAAATTCATCATTCAAACACATGGCTAGATAACTATTCACATGGAGAGGTGGGGAAGATGTGAGGTTAGAGATTTTTCAAGAAACAAAAATAAGTTCATTGTGATTATTTCATGTTTGAAATATTTTTGAAATATGTTAATTGAAGGTGTTAAGTACAAAGGTGAATATGTGTGTGACAGGAAAGATGTGACCTGCATGTATAAATTTATGAATCACAGCATATGCTATTGAAAAGAAGTGAAATTGTGAGCTCACCATAAAAGTAGGTTATTTCTAAGCAGCAATGCTTATACAAAACAATCTTCTAGTTGTAATTTTGTTCACTTAGTTTTGAGACAGTGGCTTAGTCTGTAGCCCAGGCTGAGTTCGAACTCCTGATCCTCCTGCTTCAGTCTCTCAAGTACTAGGATTACAGGTGTATACCATCATACCTGACCTTAATTTTGGCAATAAAAAGAAGAAGAGTGATATGAAGTACAACTTGTTTAAATTATATTTACTATATATTCAATTAAAAATGTGAAATGTTGTATAAAGGAGCTTGGCATAAATAAGAAACAACAGATAAGAAGATTTTTTTTCGAAATGTGTTTTAGTGCTTCCGTCTAGTACAGAGGTTGATTTGGATATGAGTGAAGCAACACTGTATAAAAAAGATAAACATTAATTTTTAACGAGATAAAAGTTGACCTCTCAAAGTTTGGTCACAGGAAGAATGTTGGTAACTTGGTCAAACTGCTGAAAAAGCCAGCTTTGTGTTAAAGCCTTTGGATAGTACATCAAGAGAGAAAAAGATTCTTGTGCTTTTAATAACAATTTAGGTGATTACATAAAATACGATCTTCTAGATGGATGATATTATAGGATGATATGGTATTATACATTATATGGTATGGATGATATTTTAGTTAACTTTCAGCTATTGCACCATGAGTGTTGATCCTTTGTGGTTCTAGTGTGAATGACAAACTATCATTTTCTGTTTATTAAATCGTTAAAATAATTTTTTGCTTAGAAACATGCAAATGGGGAACACAGGGTACTTACTATATTTGGGCTAACCATACAATTTAACAAATTCATATACTTATGAAAAAAATTACAAACTGTTAATAATTGTGTAAGATAAAGTGGACTCTGCAACTGTCTTGGACAAACAAGGACATATGGCAGAAAGATAACAGAAGGAAAAAAAAACAAAAGAAAACAAAGACATACAGTGACTTAAGTGTACAATAATTTCCCAGAAGTTTGGAATTGAGAGGGAGCTTTGAGAAAGCCCCGACACAATACCTTGAATCTTCCTTTAAGGTTGTTTGCTTTTCTGTATATTTTGTGTACAAATAGGGTTTTGTTTGTTTGTTTAATCTTTGAAACTTTAAATCTACTCTGCAAAAGCGACTGCTGATTTCTTGGATTGGATCTATTGTTAAGGCTATAAATGTAATCGTCTAGAAATGGTCATTGGCTGTACATATATACTATTAAATTCTTGCCAACTATCAAACTGAAAATATTGCTATGAAATAAATTTAATTTTTACAAAAAAAGTGTAAATGATAAGCATATAGCTATTCTCTTTATGCAATATAATTAAACCATTGAATTTAGTATCTGTGATATTTAGAAATCACTCAAAATCATTTTATTTTTAACCATACAGATATTTGATCTGGAACTAGATTAAAAAAAAATGTTTATTCGTATCTGCACTGCATCCAGGCAGCAGCTAGTTTGTTGTCAGTCTCTATCATGTTAAAGATAATTCTCTCAGTCACTCTGACTCTCAGGGGATGTCAAGGCACAAGATAATTATGAGCTAACTTCTTTGTAGCTTAGCTTGGGGGACTGCTTTGCTAAAAAAGTAGTTCCTGTCTCAATTGCTGCTTTGCTCAAGAATAAGGATGGGATGCTGTCTCTGATGTGTTTAAAGAACGAGTATTTCCCCCCATCCCATCCTTCTAATATTTCTCCCACTACATATCGCTGTCTATGTTTTCATTCCAAACTTCATCCCTGGAGGTCCTGGTTAGAGCCTTCTGTAGAATGAGTAATGTTGTGTCCTTGGCATTCGTAGTTAGTCTGTAAAAGGAACATTTCACTTTCTGGAGCAACCAAGACGATTTATAACAAAGAGCGTCAATTTTCTAACTTTCTTTTGTCAAGGCAATATTGCATTGGAGAATGTTAAATAGACAAGAAAAACTTCATTTAAGGCCATTGTAACAGGGAAGAGAGACAGTGGAACTCAGTCTGAACTAAGTTTTGCTAAAACAAAAGATGAGGTAGTAAAAAATTAGAGGCTTACTGGGAAAGTTGTTTAGTGGGATGTGTTGAACATATTGAGTTATTTCTGAGTTTACACATGCTTCTTTCTGTGAACAGACTACCTGAGTCTGCTAACTGGCACACATTCATGTTAGGCTGTTACCCTCCCATATGCATCATTTTGAATGTGTTACATTTCAAGGATCTGGTTCCTTGACTCAGATTGTGAAAGAGATAAGTAGCATTTAATATGATTTTAAGAATTAACTGTTTTTATATGTTATATTAAATGTATATGTATACATTTAATTAAATGTACATATGTATACATTCAATTAAATGTATATATGTATACATTTATGTACTTAAGTATTTCCTTGCTTGCTTATTTTCTTGTTTGGGATAATGCCCCAAGCCAAGGAATGTCAAAAACCTGGATTTGGGAAGAAGTTAGTCAAGTCGTGGTGTACATTAACACCACCATTTGGCCACTTTCATGTTATTCCCCCACCCTTTGTGTTTCTTGTGTGACTAACAGAGTACTTTAAAGGAATTCTTACTTTCTGGACCTCAGTTTGACCTCTATTCAGCTCTACTTTTGCACAAAAACAAGTAAAATACACACACACACACACACAAAACAAACAAAAACCACACAAAACAAAACACAAAAACTGCATCATTTTTATCCTTATCTACCAACCATACCACCATTATTATATTTTTAGGTTACTTCAACTAAGTTTTACATTACTTGTCAAAAATGTTTTATGGTATGTCCCATTCATTGGCAAGCAAGCTATGGAGTAAAAATATTTAATTTCTAAAGTTATATTTTAGTTACAGATAAAGCCATACATACTGGTGCATACTTGTAATCCCAGCACTCAGGAGGCTGAGACAACATTGCTACAGTTCAAAGAGAGCTGGGGCTGCATAGTGAGTTCAAGGCCAGCCTGGATTACACAGCAGGACTCTGTCTCAAAAAGCCCAAATAAATAAATAGATAAATAAATAAAAAAATTCAATTACAGATCAAAATTATCTGACTCTATTAACTTGGTATTTGGAAGATATTTCGAGAAACAAAAATATTATTTGCCTGCTTTCCTTTAAATTAATAAAGGTGCTTTATTTTTGAAAAAAAGAAAGCTTAATTAAATTTAGTAAATATGTGAGTAAATAATTAGTAAATTTAATGAAGCAAGGAGATATAAAGCAAATGTAACTATCTGATATACTTTGAGTTACAGATACCTAAAGATAAAGGATGAATAGCGTAGTCATAAAATTGCATTAATAACTCATGCTAAAAGAAACTCTCATTACATAATAAAATTATCTAAGTCACTAGCCTTATTTAGTTAATAAATTATTAATATATTAATTAGATTATTTCAGATGAAGTAATTGTTAATCATTAAGAACGACTATGTCTTGTAGCCAGCAGTTTGCCACGAACCAAATTCATAATATAGTGAAATTTGGGATAGCCTTAAAATTGACTAGAGACTTTATTCTACAAGATATTAAGCAGGAAAGTGATAATGTAAAATATTCATTTATAAAACTTAACTCTTTAGACAGTTGTTCTGACATAACTCAGTCAGGATAAAGAGAATCTGATTAAGAAGCTATATAGTTGTGGACAGATTTAATCTGTTGTTCATTCCTTTCCAAGGTAATATTTGAAATTGAACTATGTGTATGAATTTGAACTGAAGGAGCTGCATTGGATAAAAAACAAAAGAAATTTAAAGTCATTTCAGACACAGAAATACATGAGTTTGGAGATTTTATTAATTTATTATTTTTATTTTGTAGAATGTGGAAAGTAAGAAGAAGGTACATTGCCGATGTTGGGAAATCAGAGATGCACAGTGGTAGACACTTATTTCTTTGTTGTTCTTTAAACTTTTAGCATGCTTAGCCAGGTGAGGTTGATCATGTTTGCAATCTCCCATACAAAGTGCTAAGGTAGGAGGATCTGAGTTTGAGGTAAGCCTGGGCACATGGCAAGTGCAAGGCCGGTTTGTAGTAATTAGACCCTGTCTTGAACAAGTGAAAATTAGTAATCAGTACTCTAGCGGTACTCTTTGGATTACTCAGAGTGGAGTGGATACTTGTAGAGAATAGAATCCCTATCCTAAAATTGAAAAAGTAACATCAGAAAATCTCTGTCCTGTATCTTCTCTTCTAGAATATTGGCAAATCAAGCATTAAAGCATAATCAGCAAAGACCACTAGGAAAATCTATAGTCCCACAAAACCATATTTATTCACTAATAGCAAGAGAAGAAAATCCAAACAACTGAGGAACACAATCCAAAAGGTAAGAAAGAGTGAAGTTCTTTTATAAGATTTGGGTTCTTGTTACAAGATGCCCAAAGAAGGGTCTCAGAAAACAGGAATGAATTCTGTGTTGGTTGTTTTTCTTGGAAAAAGTTGGGAGCAGCAGCAATCGGCTGAAAATTGGTTGGTTAGCAATTAGGTACCCAGAAAAAAATTGCATTCCTGGTAAGAAAGAAGTAATCAGTCAAACAAGAGAGAAGGCTATAGCATTTTACATCTGCAGCATGACCTTTGGGGAAATGGAGGTTTCTGTTCAGTTTGCAGGTGCTTTGACCTATGTCTCCTATTCTGATAAATGGCAGAACTGCCTTTTATTTTCCATTGTGAGCTTTCCCCTTTTATAGTTTCAGTTTTATTCTTTCTCCACTCTGCCAATTAGATGGATTTACCGGACACTTTGACTTAGGAAACAAACATGTGGCAATGAGGAGGTCTATGGAGAACCAATTTTGTGGTAGGCCAGAGTAGCAGGGGCAGCAACATACAGGTGGGAGCTGAGGGCTGGCAGAGTCACAGTCTGTAAATCTCAATGCACTATTGGCAGCAGTTCTTGGAAGACAAATATTATACCTTGATTGGGTTGTTGGAGCAGTTTCAGCCTACCACAAACTTTTGTTTCTGCTCAGGCCCCAGAATGAACATTGGTCCACCATTCTGTGAATTTCATAGTGATCTTTTGACAAACACTTTTTGTTGCTTCTAATGCAATATTAACAAGCTAAAAACATACAAGGAACAGCCAAATCCTGGACAGCTCACTTCTTACATGATTGGAAGTTTAGAATTAGTCTTGTGTGTTTTAGAATGCAAAACTTATTTTGAAATTTAGCTATTATAAGATACATGAACAGGTTTGGGATTTAACTCAGCTGTAGAGCATTTACCTAGCAAGTGCAAGGTCCTGAGTTCAATGCCCAGACATCCCCCCCACCCCAAAATATGAACATGTGAAAATAGTTCTAGAACTCTTTCTAAGTCCTCAGAAAGTACCCTGCATGTTAGGAGGCCTGAATTTTAAGCTTTACTAACTTCAGAATGAATTCACATCTGACCAAATGGAAGTTAAATTTAGAGATTTAGATAAGATACTTTAATCACTCTTGACTGTTGAACCCTTCTTCAGAATTTTTATTTGCCTCGCCCACTTTCAAATTTCTTTTATTTTATTCCCAGGATACTATACGATCAGGTTTCATCTATTCTAAAACTGGATTTCTTTGGACTAACTGCCTTATTATGCAGCAAAGTAAGATAACTCCCTTTGTAAGTATGTTTTAAAATTTTGCTATAGAATCAATGAATGAATAATGGAAAATATTGTGAAATTACCAAGATAGTGGAGAATAGTGAATAAGCTACTTTGTGCAATAATGGAGAACTGTGATTATCTTACAAGTTACAAGTCAAATACTGTTTATAATTACATTCGCTTATATTTAAAACAGAATATAATATCTACTTTAATTTCATAATTTCTGACTACAATTATGTGATAAGCAGATTGTTAAGAGATTTAAAATAGTTTCAGTAACTCTGATAAAACTATCTCTAACCAATTTACAATAGCTGTCAAAACAAAAAAAGCAATTATAAGAAACTCATGTGTACTAAATTACCTTAACTCTAGTTTCTATACGAATAGTCAAATTAGTATTGGAGATAATGAACTCTTTTAAATCTAACATAAAAAATTAAAAACCTAGTACGTATCATTTGTAATAGTATTACAAATTTTGTTGTTGTGATTAATATAGCATTAATGAGGCTTCAAATTTAAGTGCAGTAGAATTGCTTCACACAGGACTTTAAATAACTTCAAATTTCTTTATGACCCGGGTTCGGCCTTACTTCTATAATCATGATAAAATAGTAGTGCATGCCCTACATGGCTTCAGCCTAAGCCAAACAAGGACACAAGGAGAGACACGACTTCTTAAAAATTTTGTGAGTGTTTAGTAAATGTAAATGGCAAATGGTGGTTTACCTTTAAGGCAAACAGAATGCAACAGTTTGAGAGGATTTTGTCGTCTAATTTGATAATGTCATCCAGAAATAGGAAAATATTATATGCTCACAGGAATGCAAATATACATAAATATAGATTAAAAAATATTGTTTCATATCAAAACTATTAAATTAAGAAATAGACATTAGGACAAGTAGTGTGTACTCTTTCATTAAAATTAAGTTTTAAAACAAATAAATCTAATAAATAATTTTAGAAAGCAGACTGATGATTTTCTGGGGTTAGGATTGAGGAGATGAACTATAAAATTGCACCAGGGAAATTTCTGTGGTGATGGAATTGACCAACATGGTGGTTACAAAATAATGCATATCTGTTAAATATCTGTATTTTTAACTGGATGTGGTGGCACACACCTCTGAAGCCAATGCTCTGGGCGGCTGAGGCAGGGGCTACCAAGCTTAAACCCTATACAATATATCGATTTCCTAAGAGACTCTGTCTCAAAAAAAAAGTGTAAAAGCCGGGGGTTCAGTCCCCAAAACCACAAATTTTACATATGTGTGTATATTGTCCATGAAAATTACACCTAATATAGATTAAGAAGCATATCTGAGAAGAAGTAACACAATATATTTTAAAAAACTTGAAATATGTATCAAGAAAGTTTGTTTTGACATTGAGTAGTGCCAAAAATCAAATAATCTTTGTATTTATATGCTTACTACAACTATCTTGCTTCTCATGAACTTTTACCAGTATGGTTACATCTGAGTTCTACAATGGAATGTTAATGAATTCATATCCAGAGCGGTACAAGACAAGATGTTAGAGTTATATATTGTACATTCAAATCTTATTTCACCTTTTAATTAGCTGTAACATAATATTTAAAATAATTCTCTTATATTCTCTAAAAGACAATAATAATAGTAAAATCTACCACATTTTTAGGATTAAATGTTTTAATATGTGATTAACACTTATACACCTGATAAATACTAAGACATATTTATGATAGCTATTTTTCTTGTCCTTGTTTCATATTACTAAAATATTATTGGATTTGGTAAAAAGAAAAAAAATGCTGTAGCATTTCATTAAACATGAGAGCTATACAAAGGAAACCCCACACCAGCACTTTGAAAACTTGGACAAACTACTACAAATAGAGAACAAATAAACTAATATGACAAACTAATAGAGACAAAAATACTCAATTAATTCTTCATAAGTCATTTCATTCTACAGTTACATTCATAGCTATTTAGCCAAGAGAAATGAAAACATATGTCCACAGAACTATTGGATACAAACCAAATGTCCATCCACATAATTTTTATAAGGAAATATTTGTATATAATCATACAATGTATACAATGTATTACCGGCCAGCAATAAACAAGAGCAAATGACTGATACTGACACTACAGGATTATAAATCTCATTTATGAAATACCCTATGATGAATATGATCATTATATACTGCAAACATATACTAATAAAATAATAATTTAAAAAATAAATCTCAATTGTTATGTTGGGTAAATAAAGAGAACAAATATGCAAATTGTATTATAGCATTATTATTAATTTCCAGAACAATTAAAACTAACCTTTAGTGATAGAAATCAGATCAATGTATACCAAGTGGAGGAGTGAGATAGGCTAAAAAAAATGAATAGTTAAGCTTATGCTATAAAACTATATTCTAAGTATGACTAGTAAAGAAACATACATTTATAAAAGTAATTTTTCACTTAAGCCCAAACACTTATAGCAGAACACTTTAAGATGAATCTGAATTTTGATATTATGAAACAAAACAAATAATTAACTCATATGTTAGTATTCTCAATAAACTATTAGTTTATTAATTCTTCTTCCCTACTGCCTTTGAGCTATATAAGAGGACCATTAGTACCGTTCATCTACTCTTCCAGTACACGTGCTGCTGAAGCGAGCACTCACTCTTGTCAAAGGATGCTGTGTGTCACGGTGGTGGCCAGTGGTGACTGTCGTTGGTCACCAAGTTGTCTTGAAAATAGGCCAGAAGCTAAGCTTTATTCACAACGAAATCTGCCAAAAGAAATGACCTTGCTGTATGTGCATAATTTTCAAAGGAAATTTCTTAGACTCACTTTCATTTTTTTATCCAAAGAAACTGGACTAACCAAATAAGATGAATGAAATTTTAAGTAAATCATTTTGACACTGAATAAATCAAAGTTCAGAAGTAGTTGTTAAGTGATGTTAGGTGCTAAAATGCTTTTAAGGCTTTAGAGTAAAAGAACGAGCTGCTATTCAGCCATTCTTTGGTATAATACTAAATGTTAAGAATCTCTGGGACTTTGCAGAAACAAAATTATTGAAAAATAAAATGATCAGCTTCTCCTTGTATGCAGAGGGTCTTATGACATTCCTCAAATATACAGTGTATGAGTTTACAGAGAATAGTGAATGAAATTTCCTGGCACTATATTTTCTTTTTTCAATATATAGCCCAATCCTATTATTATCCAACTGTTTTTAGTCACTTTAACTAAAGTTCTGCTTGGTGAAAAATGCACTCAGAAAACAGGCAAGACCTTGTGGCTGCGGTTTCCTTCAGAACTCTGGGATATCCTCACCAGGGAATTCCCACTCAAACACGTGTACTTATTGTGCTCGGGGAAAGTAGGACTTCACAATTCATTAGAATTCTTAATTAAAAAAAGAAAAACCTCTTTAATATTTCTACTGTTCAATTTATTCTCTCAGTTCCTTATTGTTTTTAAGGAATTCCCTTTTGATCTCAGCCTTCAATGCTTTTAAATATGTAATCAACTACAAGTGATTGGCACTGGGAAGACCAGTGACTTGGAGTTAGATCTTTATTGCTATCTATTCATAGTCTTAAACTAGAAAGGTAAATACATTGCTCATCTTAACTGAGGAGATTTATACTTGATCAACTGAATTTAAAATTATATAATGTGTGCATTTGTGATTAGTATTAGATTATGATACATAAATGAGAATCATACTTATCATGTTTATCATACTTATCATGTTATTGTAAGGGTCAATGAAGCTCAAATGAATAGGAAACTGTAAAAATTAAATTAAATCACACTTTATGTTAGGTAAAATAAAAGTCTGAGAAGATTCCTGATCACATTTATGTGCCTACTATGTGTATCAGATACCTGATTGTGAGAATGACCACCACCAGCATCTACCGAATTATGTCACTGACAGATCAAGTGCCTACTTGAACATAAATTCTCCTAAATTTTTTTTTCTTTTACCGTACTGCCCAAATTTGAAAACAGTTTTCTTATATATTCCGGGATCAGTTTCATAGACACTTTGTGAAGAGAAGTCTTTCAACTATCCTTTACTCGTTTTGCTCTGCCACAAAAATTTCCCATGATATGATTTAATGGTGGCTTTCAAAGAATGGAGAGTTACTTTGCTTAGCAATCCCCAAACTCTATGTGTTCGATCATCACTGATGTGCTTGAGGCATTTGTTGCTCATCCTACCAAACCCCTAGAGAGCTGCATTGAAATGAATCCTGAATAGTGTTCAGATAGAGGTCCTCTCACAGCAATCATATCACAGAGTTGACCTTTGCAGGAGAGAGACTCTGATGGCTTCTCCAAAGTAAGCGTGTGGCAATGGGATCTATACTCAGCATGGACTCATCTTGCTGACAGATGTTCTGCTCCTATGGATATTTGATAAGGAATTAGTATTGCAGAGCCAGTGACTTATTTTCCATGCCATCAGGTTGTTATAATCTCTACCTGAAATGTAGGGGAGCAAAAATTACTTAATAATCTCTTCTTGCCCAGGAATATTTATCTTTTTTTTCCAGTGGATTCATGAGACCAGGAGAGGGCATTGTAACTTTATGCAGTTAAGCATTATCTGTGAATTTTAAATTATTATCTAAATTAACAATCAGCCTTAAAGTATATAATGTCCTCTAAATTTCATCTTTGAAATAGAAAATTCATCATACTCATTTTAACAACTCTTGATATCTTAGTTCTCCTGAAGGATCGATGTTTCCTTAATTACCCAGATATTTGGACAGACAATTGTAAACCCAAGGTATAGGGAATAAACATTCTTGGATCTACTAATGTTCCAAATGACTGAATACTTTAAGCAAGTAGCAGCTGATTACCATGGTACACACCTATAATCTTAGCAATTTGGAGACTACGGCAGTAAAATAGAAAGTTTGAGTCATGCCAGGGCAGCTCAGCAAGGCCTTGTTTTGAAATAAAGAAATAAAGTAAAAAGGTCTGGGAAGTACTTCAGTGGAAAAGGCCTGGGTTAAATCCCCAGTACCAGGAGGGCAAAAAATATGTAATATATATGAAAATGTACATAGCTATTACAGTACTCTCTTACTATAGTATTAATGTTTTAGCAAAAACATTGTGAATTTTTTTTCTAATTTTTGTATGCAACTCAATAATGTATATGTTTACTTTAATAATGTAAATACACATATTTAAGGAGCAAATTATATAACAAGGGGATTGATTATATTTCCAGAAATATATACACATAAACAGACAAACTTGTTAAACTACAGTTAGGAGGCCCTTATAGTAAGTAGACAGAAAGTAGTTTACCATAGCTGATCAGTGAAATCTTATCCAAAGAATGCATATTTGAAATTAAATTTTGAGGATATAAAAAAGTAATATATCAAAAGAATCCATAATGGAGATACACAACCAAAACGAAGTACAAAGACCTTGGGGCTAGAACTGACTTTTTATGTTGTAAACTATAATGACTGAGGCACGAAGAAGGGAAAGACGTGTTTTCCGGTGAGAGAGCTTAATTAATCAATGACTTGAAACCTCAATATAGGAACTCCATCATTAATTTTAGAACTCTATATCTGGATGGAATTAATTAACATTCCTGTATTGTAAAAAACCTGAATCTTATATTTTGGTAAATTTAAAAAATATGTCTGATAGCAAAGACTACATTTTTTTTAATCAAAAAGTACTGTCTAATTTCTGTATCATATTTATGGAATGCTCTCCATGTAAATGAAAGTAACTTCTCCAAACTAAATGTCTATTCATTTAATATTTAAAAGAAAAAACTAATGATGTTAATTGAAAGGATCAACTTTATTTCTTGCTTTCATTAAAATTTTGTATTTTCTTCATACTTTTTCAGAAATTAAGTATCCTGAGTATTTTTACTTTTACTTTAAATATGAATCAGTTCTATTCTGAAATTATTTTAGAAGCAAATTATTATACTAAAACATTATTCCTTAAATTAACAATATCCATCCAAAATGCATGCTAATAAAAGAAGATATTTTAACCTCATAGCTTATTTAGCTATTTTTTTAATTCTTCTATATACTAAGCAAATATTTTGTAAATTATATTCACTATAGTTAGGCCTCACACAGAGCATTCAGTGCATAAAGACACACAACTTCTAAAATTATCCACTATATTAGTTACCTTTCTAGAGTCAATGGTTTGCAAGAGAGAAGATTTAATACAGGACATTGATAAGCTACAATATTCACCCATTAGCCAAAAGCAGGAAGTGCCGAATGTCTATCTAGGCACTGGAGACCCAAAAGATCGAATCAAGGGCTGGGAGCCCATGGCACTGTCCCTTGTATGTCCGCGTCTGCAGATGATGGCTGCAAAATCTTTACTGGATGCTCACAGCAGAGATGATGATGACTAGAGCTCCCCCAAAGCAAGAGCAGCCATCCTCGACAACAGCAAGGCCTCAGCTCCTCCTGTGCCTGAGAACCAACTGCAATAGAGCTTCTCACGGGAAACAGCCTACAGCTATCTTCTGCTCCTGTTCTCCTTTATGTTGTGTCAGCAACAATCCTCAGGTGGATCTTGTATGCCCAAAACCACACCAACTCAGTCCAGTGGGGTGATCCTGCTCAAGTTGACCATATCAGTCCACCACACATATTTTTTTTTAAAGCAAGCCATTTAATATTTAATTAAAATAAGCTACATGTGTATGTATAAATGGATATCCAGTAATAGACAAGGTGGAAGAGAAATACAGGGTAATGACAAGACCAAAGATGCAGTCATCACAGGAGAAGATGAAAAGGAGAAAATCACAGCTTCGAAAGGACACCATATTGACTGGTTAATAAAATCGCTCTTTCTGAAGGTGGAGCCATGCTTTACAATGCATATGATGACTTCCCTTTCAGTTTATAGTAGATTGTTACTAGGATGGTAGGGAGAAGGAATTTATATTGTATAACATATGTTATATAACAGAGCATCCTTTCTTTTACCAAAGGAGTAATTACACAAAAGTTTATAAGAATTCCAAAGGTACGTTTCAATAATTACCTCATACTTGAGGATAGGCATTCATTGGAAAATAGAAATGTTGCTTTGATTTGAGATACTCATTTTGTTTAATTATGGATTTTATTATTTACTAGAATAATTTTATATGTAATATACTATGAAATATGAATATCATTGTATTTATTATATTCAATTCATATTTGTAATCATAGTTCTATTTTACATGTATTTAGAAAAGTTAATTGCAAAGCCAAGTAACGGATTCTATGGCTTTTTTCGGGGGGGCAGTTCTGGGGATCTAACACAGGGCCCTGCACTTGCTAGGCAAGTGCTCTAACACGTGATCTAAATCCCCAGCAGTAAAATGAATCTAAAGAAGGTTAATTTCTAATTGATTATTTTAGAACTATAGGATTTTATTACATGATAAAAGCAAAGTGGTAAGGTCAAAGTAGAAGAATCTATATTTTTCTCTTTTTACTAGTAAGAGCATAGCAGAATTATTTCTTCTTGGTTTCATGTGTACTCTTGTTCTTCTCTATATTATTCCTGAGTGGTATGACAATTGTCAAAATTTTGATTAATCATCAGCCATCCCTCTATAAAATAAGAACAGATGTGAACCAATCATTGGAACTATTAGTGAATCACTCATGCTTTGAACAAAGAGAAACCTATTTAAGAAATGTTTTCTGTGATTTTGTTATGATGGCATTTTAAATTTCAGCAGTACAAAATGTCCTACATAAAATCAATGCTTTTCATTGTTTCTTTGTTCTCTCTATGTAATAAAGCACAAGTAATACATGTCAGTTCTGGAGTAACATTTCTGAGAGAAGTGATACTTATAAATGGATTTTGAAATATAATTTCCTCCATATTAAAGTTCTTTTGTGATGCGTGAAAAGTTTTTAGGACCAAACTGATATGCTGAGATTGCGGATTTAGCCAGTGGTAGAGCGCTTGCCTAGCAAGCACAAGGCCCTGAGTTTGATCCCCAGCACCCCCCAAAAAAAATCCTGATATGCCACTCCAATAGGTTACTATCCATTATTTTGTTTTAATAATGGACATTTTATTTTTCCTTGTTTAATTCAATATTTTCACATCTCCCTCTAAATAGTGGGATACAAATAAAATAATTATTAATTATATTATTTGTTCAGATGAAATATTAACAATTAAAGAGTCAAAATAAAAATGGGAAGCAAAGATGAAATTATTTGAAATTTATTGTGTTACACAAAACTGATTTTAAAATTCTCTATTTTTATATTTTTCTGCTTGTTTTCTGCTGCAGAGTAATTTTTTCTATGGAAACAATGAATTCATCTTTCAATGATTTTAATTAGATATTTTTAAAAACTAATAAGAAACTTGGGGAATCTGAAATGCACATTAGATAGTATCATTGTACCAATACTGAATTTCTTGGATGCTATTGTAATTTTAAAGTCATTAATCAAAATATTCTTATCTTTGTCTTAAGAAGTGCATATAGATATATTTCAGGACAAATTATTTTAATGAGTTTATGCTGGAAATTTACTTTTCTATTCAGTGAAAAATGTGTATCTATGTATTTCTGTGTGTGTGTGTGTGTGTGTGTGTGTGTGTGTGTTTGTGTGTTGGGGAAAGAGAACACAAATTTTAGTAACTTCAAATAAAAACTTAAGAATTATGGAATGATTATGTAGGGGAAAGTTATAAAATGAGAATCACACTGAGCTTTAGTTTTTGTTAGAACTGAAAATTATTAAAAAATAAAAGGGGGAGGAAGGAAAGAAAAATCATTAGTTGTAAAGAGATTAGAAACTTTGAAGTGTGAATGATTTTAGAAACACTTAGCCTACAGTTCTTTTCATACAAGTCACATTTTAAATGATTTAGGATATTTTGAACTCTACAATCCAGTTTTTTAAATAGTCATTCATTTAAAACTTTCACTATAATGGAATTACTAATTAATATTTTTACTACCGATGAATAATTCTCTTAAATTATCTGTTCGCCTAATTTGATTCATTAACCAGCAGAATTACCATGTCTGGGATCTTGTTAGAAATGTATGTTAAGGGGAATATAATTAATAATAATGCATTATGTATCTCAAAATAGTTATAATAGAGGATTTTACTTGTAGTCACAATAAAATGACAAAACTTTAAGGTGAGATATATGTGTGTGTGTATATATATATATATATATACTAATGACTCTGAGTTGGTTATTGTGAAATGTATACATGAATAAAACCATCACTGTATACCTCATACACATATACAAAGATAGTATAAGTAAAAACTAACAGAGAAATAAATACAAATTATTAAGCCTCAACATGAGACTACTGAGTCAGAATTTCTGAGAATGGAGTCCAGTGTGTTGTTTTTCAAGAAGCTATTCATGTTTTTCTAAAGTATTTTAACTTTTGTGAACTACTGCTTTAAATTGATTTAGTCATTTAGACATATTTTTATTCCTTCAAGCATCAAATCACTCTTGGTTTCATTTAGAAAACTTTGATGGACATTGTACTCTGTTAAAAGTAAATTCTGAATAAACAGAGATGAAAAAAGAAAGCTTAGTTGATTTAATAATCTCTTAGACTGGAGGAACATTTATTTCAATCATCACAATAGTTATATATGCTAGGTACAAGTAGTTATATTTTGCCTTACAAAAGGTGTATCTTAGAAATTTGGGATAATGTTCACAAAGATTATATTTTTGAATAGACACATAAAAAGAAGTGACAGCTAAATATAACAGATTTGTCCAGCTGTGGTTAGCATTGTAAGTAAATGTACATACTAAGTAGTAATTAGGGGTTAGTAATATGAAGATTTTAGTTCAGTATCTGCAACATATCAAGATACTGGTGATGGTTTTTGAAATAGTAATTATGATAAATTTAAAGCAGGCAAGGTGAAAGATGATATGTGGGAAGGTGGTGATGAAAAGACATAAGCGGTATATATAGCATCATTAGATTCAACTGTTAGAAAGTCTCAGAGAGTTATTGTTGAAATTTGAGTATCATTAGTGGCAATCAGGAAAAAAAAAAGACCAAAAATCCAATCACGTTTAAAATGCGGAACATCTTTGCTTGAGATACTGAGTTTGCTGTGAAATATCTAGAATTGAAATATCTAGAATATAATCATGTTAAGCGATGAAAATAAAGTGGAGAACTACATCAATGGTAGCAGTTCAAGAAGTTGAGAAATTGAAAAGCCAATTTACTACTTGAATATACCATGGAGAGGAGTAATTTGAAGGTATGACTGGGATCCAGAACTCATACATGATCTTTATGCGGAACACAAGATTCAGATAAAAGAAATATTTTAGTTTCCACCTACTGCTAGTTGGTAAGAATTACTGTTACCATGTGTGGATGCTGAAGTGCTGGAAATATTTCCTGTTCATCCATTGAGAAAATAATGTGGTTCCTCTTCTTTAACCTGTTTATATGGTGAGTTACATTCATTTGGAACACTGATTAAGCCTTGCATTCACATGATAGAACCAATTTGTTCATGATTTATAATAGTTATGCAAATCTGTATTTGATTGTTATTATTTTATTGAAAATTTTGTATCAAGTTTTATAGGCAATAATCCTGTGCAGCTTTCCTTTTCTGTGAGATATTTTCTTTTTTCTTTTCTTTTATTTTATTTTAATGGTACATTTTAGATGTACATAGTGATAATATTCATCACAGGGGTTTGTACCTGTACGTGATATATCTTGTTGCTTCTTTTTTCCCATTCCCCTCCCCTCCCTTCACTCCTTCCGCCCTCCTTATATACAAAAGCTTTGTTTCCATTTTTCCTTCTATTTCTTATTTCTCTTGTTCTGTGAAATATTTTCCTGGTTTTAATATTAGAGAATATTGGTCTTGAAGATGAGGTTCCTTTATTTTTTTTTCGTAAAAGTGGTGTTACAGTGGTACCTTGGTTTATGAACTTAATTTGTTTTATGATTTTGGGGAAGATAGTTGTGTTTGTGTTTGTGTGGAGAAAATGGCTAATGATTGTGTTTTTCATTTGAGTTCGCCAATGGAAGCAAAATTTTGCCGAACGCTTTTGTTTGCAAACCGGAGCATTGCAATACCAGGGTATTACTCTATTTGTTTGTTAATGGTATCAGTCATCTTTCCCTTGCTGAGATTAAAAAAAAAAAAAAAAAAAATCTGAGATACACAACTTTAAGGAGCAAAGGTTTACTTTGGCTGATCTTTTCAGAGGTTTGGATCAATGTCTCACTGGTTCCAGTGCCAGAACATAATGGCAGAAGTGTTTGGCAGAAGGAAGTCGCTCACCCCGTAGCAGGTGGGACCTAGAGAGAGGGTGGGAGGCGGAGAGGAAAGACCAAAGGACCAATACAGACCAGGGCCTCATTCCCGCCCACACTCAGATGCACCTAGACACACCCAGATGTACTTTACTAAACTCCCAGGCTTCTCTCAGGGCAGCAAGTTAAGAATTGAGATTAACCATCACATTAATTACGTGGAGCACTTTACCATTGAAGTCACCTGCTCCTGAAGCCTTGTTTTTGATTGGACTTGTAAGTATCCAACTCAGAAACAAGACAGAATTTGTATAATTCCACATATAAATTTACAAAAACATACTTTCCTCTCATTTTTTTACAGTTTTCTTAGATGTTTTTAGCTGGACATACAAGATGAAGAAGAATTCTCACATTTTAGAAGGAAAACAAATGGTTTATTTTAAAAATATTTTATCTTAAATAATTTGAACAGTTTCTTTGTTTTCTCCGATATATTATACATTTTGGTCCTTATTTACTCTTTCTGTTTCTCATACCAGAGAAAAAATGAGGTATTTAAATATGTGTGTCCAATTTATTTCACTAAGAGAAAGTAGGAGGGGAACAAGGGAGGTGGAGTGGGAAAGGAAGGGAGGGACAATAAACCAAAAAAAAAAATAAATAAATAAATAAAAAAGAGAATGGAAGAAAAAAAATGGAAACAAAGCTTTTGTAAATAAGGAGGGGAATAGGAGTTTAAGGGACGGGAGGAGAATGGGGAAAAAACAGTAGAAGCAAGATATATCATGTACTGCTACAAATTCCCTATGATGAATATTATTATTTATATCTAAAATGTATCACTAAAAATAAAATATTTTATCTTAGTTTTTATTTTTGTTACTTCCTATAAATTAAAATTAAAACTCTTACTTTTAACTAGTGTTTGACTCAAAAAAAAAAAAAAAGTTACAGTCAACATCTACTCCATTTGCCCTAAAACCGTATATATCGATACCATCATTGTTAGCCTAGCTTTTTTCCCTTTTAAGTCACTAGTGATGAGTAATATATTTTTAAACAATTTTAAATCTTCTTCTAAGACTTCCTGAATGTTCACAAATATCTACCATCATGGATTGCTCCTAAAATATTTCCCCACTTGTTCTAAAATATTTCCTCTTGTGATTCTTCCCTCCGCTTCTCAAACGAGAAAAATAGATGAGTTTTTCCTGTCATCTTATGGAACGATTTAAAGGTTGTCACATATTGAAAGTTGAAATAAGGCATCATCACGATGTCTCTGCTCTGTGTTTAGGGGTCATTGTAGCCTTTTGCTTCTCTGTATTCCACATAGTTTTAAACATTTTAACACTTAGCTCCTGTATCCAGTGATTGCTCAGTGCTTCTCTTAAGGCATGGCCATGAGTGTTGAGCACACTACCACTGTTGAAGAATAAACTTACTTACTACTTGTTCTTCAATATGTTTTAAGATATACACAAGATATCAAATGGATGCAACATACTGAAGTTGTAGTCCTTCAGGACTTCTTGGTCATAATTTTCGCCCTTACTTTTCAATGCCCAAACTCTCTACCAACTAGATTGATTAAAAACCTGAATATTTTACTTGATATAATCCTTTTCCAATGTTCCTACATACGTACGAGTTTATTTTCCCAAACAAGGTTTGTTTTCTGCTTTAACAATCCCTATGCATTCAGTCCTATTTGTATCTTCCTGTCTGCTTTGAGGATTATATCACGTATCTTTTTTCTAAATATGACTTTCAAATGTTCTCTTGAGTGCAAATAGGCACTACGTATAGTGTCAACGCAAAGCAGAGAAATACTTTCTAGGTTACACTCACCTGTTAATCAGCAGTTGATTATGAAAAGAGTTTTATTCAGTTAATGATGAATTTTCTTAGTAAATATATTGCAGTCTATATTAAAGAAAATAAAGGATATAAATACAGTTTTACTTTCAATTTGTTTGGCACCTACTTAAAGACATTGTAAGAGCCTGTCTTCCTACATACAGGCTGATGAGATTTGCCTTTTTTGAAAATAAGGTTCCTCTTCTGCGGGCCAGATGTATAAACTACTTGACAGATGTTGCTTCTCTGTTTCAGCTTCCCAATCACTCTCTTAGATGGATTTACTGCTTTTCTATGAAAGAAGTGCTGGGCTTCAGAAAAGATGCCAATAATTTCATATGCAGTGACCTTGGCAAGAAATAACTTTTCCAAAACTGAAACAACAGCTGTTTGAAACTTATTATTTATGACCTCTATACACAATATGTTTATGTTTTTTCCTTTACTTTTTCCCTCATAAATACAAGTTTAGTAGTTTGGTTACCTTGAACTTGTACATAAAGAAAAATATATAAGTACTCATGATAATGAAGGATATTTAACTCGTTAGCATTCAAACTGCAAGCATTTGCTTGGGAGAAATGATAAACATCCACCATACAATGAGCAGAAAAATCATACAAGGCCTATCATAGTGTATTTCTTACATCTTTTTATATTGCCTGAGAGAATAAAGAGCAGGTCATAAAAATGTGGTTTTAATTGAGGATCTAACAGTAATTCTATAAGAAAAATCACAAACATCAATGTGTCTCAAAATATTCACATAATAATCACTTAAAACCAGTGTGGTGGACTGATATGGTCAACTTGAGCAGGAATGCCCAGCTAGATTGAGTTTGTGCGGTTCTGGGTGTAGAAGATCCACCTGAAGGTTATTGCCAACACAACAAAGAGGAGAATAGGAGAAGAAGATAGTAGCCAGCTGTTTCCCAGCAGAAGTTCTGTTGTGTCTGGTTTCCTTGAATGAACTGGGCTGCTCTCCTCCAAGGAGGAGCTCAGGCCTTGCTGTCCTTGGGATGGCTGCTGTTTGCTTAGGGGGAGCTCTGGTCTTTATCTCCACCTTGAGTGCTGTGCCCCAGCTCCAGTATAGACTCTTCAGGCTTTCAGTGCAGACACAGATGTACACTGGACATAGCCGCGGGCTCCCGGCCCTCGATTGGATTTTTTGGGTCTCCTGCACTCTTCCTACATTTGGCTGGTGTGCGAATGTTGTAACCTGTAAATGTCCTGTACTAAATCTGCTTTCTTGAAAATCATTGACTCTAGAGGCTATCTGACTAATGCAATCAGTGATTCTTGAATAAGACAGTATATCTTGAATATCATTAAAAATACTTAGAAACAAAAAGTAAGGAAAGCTGGGGATTTAGCTCAGTGATCAGAGTGCTTGCCTTGCAAGCACAAGGGCCTGAGTTCAATCCCCGGCACCACAAAAAAAAAAAAAAAAAAAAAATAAGGAAAAAGTAAAATATTTCATCCCAAATATGTGTGGGTGTTAAATTTGATATCATCAATGTCGATGTTAAATGTTGTCTTAAATATACAATAAGAAGCAATAATATTCATTGCTAAATATGTGTCTGTAAGAAATCTGAAAATATATACGTAATGTAAACAAATGGGAATTTAGAATAACTTCTGAAGTTTGATTGGTGGTATGGGAGGATCTTTAATTTTAAACTTTATTTTTAAAGATTATTTGGATTGTTTTTCAGAGAAGTTTTACAATTCTATTAGTTTCAATTATTTCTGCAGCACAACTATATATGTTATGGCTAGGCAAATTTGAAAAGTTCTATTTTAATCCATTTTGTAATAATTCCTGATCAAAATGTGCCAAGATATCATGATTTCTCAGGAAAAATGAAGAGTACATGTCTCCCCAGAGGTAAGAGATAAGTCAATTCACCTGCTATAATTTCCTGAACTAGATCTTTAAATAGATAGACTGATAATTTTTCAAGGGAGAAAGATATTTGTATGATATATTTAGCTGCAGGCACATGACTGATTTAACATTTTGCTAAATCCTTCTGTGAAAATTTGGCTTAAGGAAAGGGGGGGTATCTCTTTCTGCTAGTTGTTGACTGGTTCTTCTTCCAGTTAATTTATATTTTGTTTCTGTCTTATAGCCTTGATCTTGTTCTTGCTGTGATTCTTTTTCTTTTTTTTTTCCCTTCTGAGCCTGTGTTTTCCACACTTTATCATAATTTTTGCTTTGTCTTGAAATATTCCTATGCAGTAAGTATGTATATGGGTTTACTTCTATCAGCCATTCTATCCTTTCTACTTACTTGTGCCTAATTTCAACTCATTTACAAGCTTAGAGTTTTCTTGGTAACTCAAGTAAAATATGTAGTAAACTCAACTCAATTCTCATTTCCCAGTTGTTTAAATCAATTTCTTCATAAAGAGCTTATCAGAGATTTATTTCTTATTCCTTATTAACTTTTCCAGCATTTTATGACGTACAAAAAAATTGAAAACCCTCTTTCTACCACCAAGATTTAATATTACTCTTTATTTAATTTATAATTTCTTGGTACACATATCCAATCATCTATTTTTTATTTTGATGCTTTTAAAGGAAAAATAAAACATTTAATATGCCAAGAAACAGCTCCAAGATATTTCTGAGCAGCACAAAGTTTATGTAAGAAATAAACAATTGTGTAAGTATGAGAATATTTTTTTAAAAATCTGCATGATCATCAACCAATTTGTATGATTGTTAAGCAAAATTTATATGTCCATAGTAATATGTCCTCTCCTACTGCTACCTACATAGACATATACACATCATTTTTGATGCTTGAAATATTTTTCCATACATTGCCTTTTAATTTTGAAATTCTATACATTGTATTTGAATTAGATATTCCCTGTATGTCTCATTTATAGGAATGCATATACATACATGCACGCATATGCATATATATATATATATACATATATATATATATAATACAGTATATAAATATTTGGCTGAAAAACATTATAATGTCAGATATATTTCATATAAAATTTTGATATTAAAAAACAAGAGATTTTCTTTATAGAAAAGATTAATTACAGATATATTCTGTGGACTATGTCTGTACTAGAACTGAAGTTTTCTTTATTTTCAGTCAAAACATGTCTCAGATAAATTTTCTGTTCTTGTCATTCTCCCGAGTGATGTTTTGGTTCCTTTAAATTTCCCCTGGGGAGTTAGTCCCACACCCTGCAAGAGTCCAAAGTGCTCTTCTCTGAGGTCTGATTCGTGAAAACCAATTCTCCTCTTTTACTAGAAGAGGCAGTTTTAGCTTCCGCAGCAACCTGCCACATTATTTTTCAACTCTGTTAAATATTTGCTGCTGTTTACCATTGTACATTTTCTTCATTTTTTGTGTGACTGTACCTTTGTATATTATAGTATATGTTTAAACATTTTTATCAATAATTTCTAAGTGCGTAAAATCAAAGTTCTTTTCAAACTATTTTGTTAGCCTAATTGCAAGACAGAATTTAGACTTGGCCATCATGTTCTCAATATTATAATGGGATATTTTAAGGTTTAAAAAATTCTTGGTAAGTGGGTTAAGAGAGTTTGTAATATAGTTGCAGTCTTCCATATTTACTCCTAATTGTAATCTTGCTCTTTTCCACAATTATTGTTTCTTATTGGCCTACAATCATTAGAAATCCATTTAATTTTTAGAACTATTATAAATATTATTTAATCACTAACTCATATTAATTTATGAATTCTTGCAAAGTATTACTGATTTCTCACTGAGTAATTTCATATGATTATTTCAAAGGTCAGTGAAAAATCCAACAATATAAGTAATTTTTCCAACTACTTTTAGCTTTAGTGAGGCACACATCTTATTGATAAAGCATTCACTTGTTCTCATGTGGCAGTGAAATTTTAGTTAGATCAGAAGTAAGGAGTTTCAGTCTAGGAAACATGCAAATAGTGTATTTTAAAAGACCATAGACATCAGGTCACCATTAAAACAAAGTGCCGTCTTCCCATGTGCTCATGTTATAGTCTCTGTTTTGTACCACAATTTTTTGGTGAATGAAATAATATCTTACATTAGTATGATTTTATGTGTGTTTTTTCATTTAGCACACAACAATTCAGCAGAAGCATCCAGTGTGTTTATCTACAGGTGGAGAATGGCCATGCACTAGTGTCATAACAAAGAAATCAGTTTTCCCTTCCGTGCAGTGCTTGATTTAGGGTTATTAGTAAGTACTCACTTGGATAAGTATGGGAAATATAGGCCAATAGCATAGGTGGGTCATTTTTGTGTTTGTTTCTGCAATCCAAATACAAAATTTCCATCACCTGTCTTCAGAACATTATCATCTCAAAATGAGATCTTACTTAGTAAATGTCATAGATAATTTTGAGTCCTTGTCTACATTGACTTCTCTAGTCCAACAGCTGTCCCTTTCCAAGGATGCTTTTCTCTAAACACCGCCCTCTCCTGTAAACCCCCTCCTGCGCTATAGCTCTGATGCTTGGCCGCTATCTTCAGACAAAAACCTGTCCCAAGAGGACTTCATCCACGCTTTGAGATATTATACTGTATAAATTGAATGTATATATTTGATTTATCATTTTTAAATTATCTATGTTTAAAACTCGTGTCGTTTTTCTTTCATTTATTAGTAATAGTAACATATTTTGTCTACTGTATTTTCAGTAAATATATACTAATCAGAGTTTAACATATGAATGAAGGATAATGACAGCATGCATATGTTTGCAAGAAAGACAATGGATTGTGTTGTCCAACAGGACAACTTTTAAATCCATATATACTCCTTACTATTCTTGAGTCTTAATGTGTCTGCTATAATATTTATTTTTACAGTGAATGTTGATAAGCAATCTCAATTCAAAGATGAGTACATGCCTATAACACAATCCTTTGTCCATCTCTTTGTTGCACTGTTTATCTTATCTTTATTAGCTTCTTGTCATATTTATAGATCATTAAGTCTATAGGCACTATGAAATAGAATGTACACTTTCATCAAAGAGTTGAATGTATCTCTAGGTTTCAAAATATATTTTACAGAAATGAGATATTTAATGTTTTTAATGCTTCAGATAATTTCTCATTGCTTTTATATTTTTAATGTCTACAACAGATACGCAGCATAGGAACAAGATTCATTAAACCAAGAACTCATGAAAAGAAAACTCTTATTTTGTAACTTAGTACTAAATCTTTGAAATTTTATACAGGTATTATGATGATAATTATTTAATGGTTTTGAATTATGCTAGTTCTTGTTATAAGCCCCATTTAAATTATTTTCTTTATTTACTGAGTACATCTTCAAATATATAATGGCTTAGTTTTGACAAGGTATAGTTTCCCATCAATAAGTGGCATATTTGTGTTTAAAAATCTGTAAAGATTTTTAAATAACTAAATTATCAAAGAGTTTATAAGTGACTTCAACATAAAGCAATTTCAGTTTGGAAAAACCTACGGAGATAGTATGGAGAGAAGACACTATAATATTTCAGTATATGGTGATGGTTTGTCCTACGAATGCTCACATTAGAGAAACTGTATAACTGAATTAACTGAAGATGTGACTGAAGTTACAAATGTAAACATTATCTTGTGTAGTATAATTTATTGTCCACCAGATAGTGAAACGTGCCTCAGAATGAGTTTGGAGAGCATGATTAATTATTGCTGAAGTTATTCTGCAGCCTGAATATTAAATGCTGGCCAAAAAGACTTCAAAATATTTCAGTCGTTGTGATTTTATTTCATTGTTTCTTGAACAGAATACATGCAAAAAAAAATACCTTAAAAGCTTAGAGCTGTATGAAATATATTTAGGGGCAATGAAAATATTGTTTTAATTGATTATGCTCTCATTTCTCTCACATTTAAAAATTTACAATTCATAGATAATATCTAATGCTATTTGTGTGTGTGTGTGTGTGTGGTGCCGGGGATCGAACTCAAGCCCTTGGGCTTGCAAGGCAAGCACTCTAATCACTGAGCTAAATCCCAAGGCCTCTAATGCTATTTTTAACTCATTAACTTAGAAATCTGAAAGTCTTCATATTCCATCCTATTGAGAAAAACTATTACTCAGTAAAATTGAAACTATGCCTCAAACCTCTAGTTGCCTACCTACCCTCAATGTTTTCTTCCAGATAGAAAAATATGAAGGTATTTTGAATAACAAAGAATGTGAAGCAAATTCATGAATAAAACTGATAAAACATTTTGAATGTGTTTCTTGTGCAAAGCCATCATCTATGTTTTTCTAAGCTTAATCTTCAAAGCATCCCAATGATTCTAACCAATAATTGCCTAGAGTTAATAGATAAACTAAACGAGAAAGATAGAGGTGGTTTACTGAGGTTAAACAATTATTACATTTTCAAAATAGTTTTCAAATTAGTCGTCACTTTAAAAAAACTCACCAAAAACAACAAAGACATCCAGACAAAAAAAGTAAAAAAATACTGTAGTAGACATAGGCTATAACATAAAGTAGTAATTTTAAAAGTCAACAGCCTGTATAATTCAAACTGAGGTTTTCAGAGTGTGTAGGACACACACACACGTCAACTGTATGGTATTGAAAAGCGGAATGAAAGAAAGAAAAATAATGGCAGACTTTAAGGCCACAGAAAAGCAATAGCAAAAACTAAAGTATTAAAGAGCATGTTTTTAAAAAGTATGAATAAAATACACAATATTTTAGAAATATTGACAAAAGTAAAAGACAAGACTCAAATTAAGAATAGTAGCATCATTGCAGAAAAAGAAATGATCACTTATGAATATTTTCAATAACCAAAGATACAAAAATTTTAATGCTCAGAAAAAAAGAATCAGTTATCAAAAAGCATAAGCTATATCTCATACTATATTGGATACTCAGATTAGCCCAACACTAATGGAATCAAATTAAGAATTTTTAAAATCATAAAATGATCTCTAGATGAAGATGATTTCATGAGTGTTATACCAAATGTTTTAAGAAAAATTGCTGTTAATTGTATAAAATTTCTTACAGGAAATAGAGTCAAGAGACTATGTTTCAGTTAAGTTCATTAAGTATTATTGTTTTCAAAACGAAACCATACGTTTTTAAAGAGATACAAACAGGTATCCCTATGAGAAGAGGTACAAAATACTTAGAAAATATGAGCAACAATAATTAAAAATATCTCTCCAAAATATGGAAGTGAAATTTACCTCTAGAACAATATTAAAATGTCACTCAATGTAATTCTGCATCTTAAGACTTCAGGGAAAAAATATATATTCTTAGCTACAAAAGAGGATAAATTTAAAGCCAATCAACATTCATTACAAAGATAAGAAAAAAGAAAGAAAAAATGCTTTTTCAAAGAGCATTGCCACATGGGTTTATTAAAAACCGAATGCTTTCCCCCTACGTCTGAGACCAAGGAAACCAAACAAGAGTGTCCACTCTCACACCACCTCATTTTTGAAGTTCTACCCAGAACAAGAGGATAAGAAATGGAAATATATGGCATTAAGATTAGAAAGGAAGAAATAAAGCTATCGATATTGAGATGACATACTTACCTACATAGAAAATTTCAAAAATCAACAAAAATGTTCTAAATCTAATGAAAGTGTCAGCTACATCACAGGATACAAGAGGAACAAAAAAAATCAATTGTATGTCTACATATTGTCAGTGTACGTATATGTAGACATTGAAATTAAAAATTTATAACTACTCAAATATTAAATATTTTATGTCCAAATCTAATACAATATGTTCACAATTTTGATGACAACAATTACCAAAAAATCTGATAAAAATTCAATATTCTCAATAAGGGAGAGACAATCACTGTGTTGTGATTATGGGTTACAAATCTCAATATAAGAAAAATTTCGGTTCTTCTCCCACATCGATATAGCAGGTTACTGTACCAAAATTTCAGTAAGATTTTGTATATATATATGGAACATTATTATCAAGTTTATATGCAAAGAATTTTCAAAAAAATGAAAAGAATAGAAGGAACTAGCCCTCCCAGTTTCAGGAGGTTTATATCATTGTATTGAGAGAAGGGTAAAGACGCAAGTCAATCAAAGAGAGAACTTAGAAATAGACCCATGTAATATGACCAACTGATTTTCTAACTTTGGGGAAAATGAAAAATAATTCAATGGAAAATTTTTCTTCAAAATAAAATTACATCAGATATGTACACACATCTATGTCTGTGTTCCTTAGCTTCCCGTGTTTGTGGCAAAATACTGAAGAGAGTCAGCTTAGAAGAGGGAAGGCTTATTTTGGCTTCAGAGGTTTCAGTTCAGGGTAGGCTGGTTCCACTGCTGCACCTGAGGTGAAGCAGAACATGACTGCAGAAGGGCGCAGTAGAGAAGGGTGCCCACTTCAAGGTAGGTGGGAAGAAGAGAGGAAGGGAAGAAGCCTGAGATGAAGGAGCCAGACAAAATACAGTGCCCAAAGTCACGCCTGCATCCTTCAGCTACGCTCCAGGTCCTAAATTCCATCTCTGACTGATAATGCCATCAAATTATGAGTCAATCAATGGATTAATCCAGTGATGAAGTCAAAGGGCTCAGCATCAGAAAGCCCGCCAGCCGGCACCCAAGTGCCCAGCACATAGCCTCTGAGGAACACTCCAGATCCAAACCACAATAGCTAGCTTGCTATTGTCTGTCTATCTTCCTGTCATCTGTCTATTCATATATAGACACACATGCATATATTCACACACAGAGTAATTGCCTATATAGCTTTTCTTGGCAATAAAAAAGCATGAATAAAACCCCAAATGAACAAAAAAGAAACCCCAAATGAACAAAAATCATCAATTATATTGTCAAAATTAGTATTGAAACTAATATAAAAATTGAAAAAATATAAATTTTACCTTTGTAAAAAATTAAAAATAATCATGGGAGACAATCTTCAGCATTTAGAGTATTGCAAAGAAGTTGTACATATGAAACCAAAAACATAAAAAAATAGATAAATTGGACTTTATCAGATGCTATAATATGTGATCTACAAAACGCTCACTACGAGAATGAAAATGCAGATGCGAATTATAAGAAAATAATTACAAATTATATATCCAAGAAAGAAATTTTATTTAGAATATTTGAAGAATTATAAATATTACAACATTTTGAAAATCTGGAGGAATATAATTTCTAGTTGCTCATTGCTTTAATATGTGCTGTGACACAATGATGAAAACAGAGGCTAAGGTAAAGAAGAGAATGTGATTGTAAAGCAAGATGGGGGGTTAGAAACGATGAGGTAGTTTAAATGCTGCAAATATTTTCACAATGGAAAATGTATCTGGCAACAATAGAAAATAAAATCAGCTGGGTGTTACCTGTTGTAACTCTGAGTTAAACAAACACGAATTTATGTACTGGTTGTGCCAGTCACCTGTGCGGTTATCCAAGGAAGGTTATTACACAAGCAGAGGCTTGGGTTTGGGGGACAGAATAATGACTGTATTATAGGCACATGAGGTGAATTAAAGTACATATCTATGTGATCTTTTAGAGTAGTGAAGTCTTTTTAAAACTTTGCAGTTTAAAAGAGCTTTTTGTTTTAAAGCTTATCAGTTTAACAGTTTTTCACAGAAGACAGAATATTACCAAAATGATTATTTCTGGCCTGTCTTCCCCCAATATTCCATTAGACTTTCCTGAAGGCTATGATGCATAAACTTTGCACCCTATATGTGTTCTCTTACAGAGATCTGCCCTTACCAAAGGGCTATGGCAGAACTGAACACAAAAGATTAACTGTAAATTATTTTGCCCACCTCACAGTCTGTATCCTGAATCTCATCCTGTTTGTGAAGCACCATATTTTTTAAGTTTAAATTTACTATCCTAGAATGTGGAAATAAATATTTTAGTTGTGCTGTGTAATTATCCAGTTCTATAATAAACAAAAGGGCATACTTGTTACCCTTCATTCAATTTTACTACATGTGCCGCCGGAGCAAGCACTGTTCTCCTTCGTTCAGCACCAACTATTCCACCTGTCCTCCCACTCAGTGTTTAACCCCGGTATGATTACTTTGCTGTAACTTGTGATACTAATACTTTTCTTTTGAAATACATTCCATTTTTTTGCCTCTGTAAGTTGATTTACTTCCTGCCATAGCAAAAGAGAACAAAAAGACTGACCTGGGACATTCTGGGTTCCTCACTGCCCTTTGCAATTTCAAACATCCCTTTAGGAGCTCTTACTCAATAAAATTTCATGTCATACATTCTAGAGGCTAAAAGTCTTGAATGACAAGGAATTACAGAATTTTTAATTTTCCTACATTAAAAAAAGTGATAAGCGATTCATTTACATATTCTCCATGTTTCATAAGGCAAGTGGTATTTCAAACATGTGTTCAAAGTTCTCTCTTTGCAATTTAAAACTACAAGGTCTATATTTTCCCCTGCATCCCTTCAAACTACAAAGTGAGTCTGGCAGTTGTTACTGGGCATAGTCAGGGTTAAGTGATGCCTGCGCTACTCATGTTCTACTTGTGTTCTAAAGACCCGAAGTAAAGAGTTTCCCAAGTCACTGGGCTGTAAGAACTCTCCAGATTTCTCTATGGCTCTTATTAACACAAAATTGCTTCCTTTAAAGTCTCAGACTGTTCTACTGTGCACCAAATGAAGAACAAAAATGTGTTAAGGATGACTAAATGAATTGAATAGGTAAAGATCACATTAGAGATGGTCAAAGTACAATAGTTTAAAAATTAGCATTACTATACTATTCACTTTTTTTTTTTAATATTGGGGACTGAAATCAGGACTTTCACACTGAGCTGCACCCATAGTACAGTAACATGCCAGTGTCCAAATGCTAGTTTTTTTTTTTTTTAATTTATTATTTGGGGTAGGAACAGATTATTACAGATTCTATTGAATGCAGGATGAGTTAGATGGTTTGCATTTAAGGATCATTTAAAACAGGTCTTCTAGATTTATGAATATAAAATCAAATCTAATTCTTCAAGAATATTATGAACAATACTGAACATTAATAGGTATAACGCTGAAATTTTACATTATTAGATGTGCAAAAATAAAAGCTTTCTTCTTATTTCTAAAATCCAAGCTCTAGTATGTGCTACTTCTATAACATTGGTCATGTTTTCTAAATTTCCTCTGCTTTGGTTTCTTCCTTGCTATCAAGCAGTTTAATAATGGATTCTCCCTCAGAGGACTTTGGGAAAAATAAATGAGTTGTGAAGGTCAATTGTGTACAATAGTTTCTCCAAATGACTAATGTTTAATATATTATTATTCTATTTTAAATTTTTATTAGTAAATATTTGCAACACATAATGATCACATTCATTTTGAGGAGTTCATATAGGTACATATACGTTTTGTTCTTTGTACTTTCACTCCACTCCCCCTCTTCTATGAACGTTGAAAAGTAAAAGAAAACGATCTCTGGAGCCTCTATTTCCAGTAATTGTGGAAAATTTAATTTCTCCATGTGAGGTAAGCTACATTTTTAATTCAAGAAAGTCTCTTTATAGTGCAATTTCAATTTAAGAATTCAATCACATTTGTTTTGATAGTTAACTCTATAGTAAGAGTGTTTGGTGGTGTTTCATAAACATAGAGAAATGTCAGAAAATGTCCTGTCTGCTGCTTCCTCCTCACATGGTATACCTGAATTGAGAGACATGCTGATGGGTTCATTTTTTATTTTACAGATTTTTATTAAAATTTATCCCAAATTACACAGACGTACAGGCCATTGCACAAACTTTCACACCATAATACATTGTGCCTTTTCATTATGACAGCAAGGAATGTAAACAACCACATAGATGCAACATTAAGTCACAACTACATGAAGTTACTGTAGTACCTAGTGTATGTGTCACTCTTTCGAGTTTGGGTTATTAGGTTCTTGTTTTTAAGATATCATTATTACTCTAGATTCCCATTCCCCTCCCCCTTTGCCCTCTTCTTGTTCCCTTGGACCCTTTGCCTTTCTGTATCCTATATAGTATCCCTAAATTTGAGTGAGGCAAAATACAAACAAAAGAAAAAGGTAAACAATGATGGATCCTTCCTCGGGCCTTTACTAGGCCTAGATGGTTTTCTCCTGTAGTGTTTTGGGGGTGTATGTTCTATTGTCTTTTCATCCTTAGTCATCTCACCATTATGGTTTCTCTGACAAGGACAACTCCCACTGACTGCTTCTTGCCGGGTTCAGGCCAGCAAGCCCTATTCAGAGAGCCGAATGAAGACACGGGAGACAGAATATCTTTGTTGGGGGTGCCAGGGAGCTTCACCTGTTCTGAGTGAAGCCCTGAACTGACTCAAACCCCTGAATTTACTGAGGGGGGAAAAAAGACCAGAATTTTGCTTTAGGTAGCAAGGCAGGCGAGCAAGGGATGGGGGCAGTTTGGCTGAATTTTATCTGATTGCTTCCAAGGGATATTCCTCTTCTTTCTTTTAAGGTCTAGGCTGTTTGGATTGGCAAAACATCCTGTCTTCAAGACACTCTAGCACCCCGAAACTAGCAATGTTCTGCTCCCCCAAGTCAACTCGAGCAGACATCTACCACCGTGTGACAGATGATACCCTACAGCTTCGATCTTTTCATTTATTTTGATTTTGTACAACTTTCTTCTATGTACTCAAGGACACTCTTTGTGGTAGATTTTCTCTTCTTTCCTCCATTTGTATATACAAAATGCACATTTTACACATTTTCTAAAAGGTAACAAATAAAATCCAATAGAATGATAAAAACAAATATCTCTGCCCCTTTGAACTTCATGTTTCAAGAATATTGATTTCTCAGTCTATCCACATTGAGATAACCTGGTTGCAAGCGAGTGCCTGTCTTTTAGAGTCTCTCCCCATCACTGCTCCTCTCTCCATTCTTTATGATTTCTACAACCATATAGATGTTCCTTATTCCAACAATACTGTGAATGAAGCTCAACTGAGTGAGACTACAAGCAGATACCCCATATCACGGTATTTTTAGACAAATGAATAGAGGCAGGCTATACGAAACAAATTAGTGAAAACAGGCCTTATGGTTTTGTTTGGTTTGGTTTTTATACATTCACCCATTTTTGTAGGTCATTTTAAAAGGTCAGTATATGGAGGGAAAGAGAGCTTTGTAAGTAGGATAAGTGGAGATATCTTTAATTTTAAGTAAACTGAACAAGAATTGACCTGCACAATGTCACCTTTCCTGTTTAAAAAGAATTATTCAAAAATGTAGTGACTTAAATCATTGTTTCCTTATCCCTCACAAGGTAATGGACCAGGTGTGTTCTTCTGGTTTCAGCTAGATTTACCAGTACATCTGTGAATGGGGAAGGGAGTTCCACCAACTTAGTTTGGCAGTAACAAATACTTAGGAACGAGCTGTCTATAGATTACCTCTAGAATGATCTCAACTTATGCAACAAAGTATTCTTCTACACTGTTTTTCTTCTACTAGTGAGCTAGCCTGGTTTGTTTCCAACGTAGTGTCAGGATTCTAAGAGACAATAAAAATGCACAAAATATTGAAGGCCTAGAATGGGAACAGACACACAATCGCATCCTCTATGTTCAATAATCTAGAGTAAGAGTGTGAGGCACAGCTCTGGTACAGAATGGTGGCAAACTAGGGAAGCATGAAGAATTGGGACTGATCTACCATAGGAGGTGACAAATTTATTTACCATCAGAAAAATACATGTACATGTAAATATATACACAAACATATATACATATATGCACACATATATAAATATATATGTATATATAAAATATAAATATATATGTAAATACATAAACATATATAAATATATATGTGTGTAAAAATATATATATAGCACATCTATAGGATCAGTCTGTGTATTCAAGGTTAAACAAAGAAATTAATATTTGAATGCTTCACTTGTATTATTATGTTCCCAAAAGAGCTAGAGTCATTCAAAGAACTAGAGAGATTCTGGGGTCATCTTGGGACCCGAGAAATAGGAGAAAATTTCTTCAATGCAAGAAACCAGAAGTACATGCTGGATTTAGAAAGGGTTTAATAAGTGTCTCAAGAACTACTTTTAAAAGGAGAAATCTGCTCAGACCAAGTTGTAGGCGCCAAGATGAAAATAACTGTGAGTCAAACAGTTAACCTATAAGCATC
Source organism: Hystrix cristata (assembly GCA_004026905.1). Classification (NCBI taxonomy): domain Eukaryota; kingdom Metazoa; phylum Chordata; class Mammalia; order Rodentia; family Hystricidae; genus Hystrix; species Hystrix cristata. The sequence goes on from PVJO010012219.1 coordinate 53,851, forward strand.
TGCAAGATCCAGAGATCTAAAAGCTATTCAGCAGCTGCACAATTCAAGTACCACGTTAACTTCCACTTACTCTTCCTCCTTCCCCTTGATCTAAGACTGGAAGACTCAGAAATTGGCCGATTAACACAGAAGAGGCAGCAGTAAGGCGAAAAAAGCAGAAAAACAAAGAATGCAAGCATATCTTCCTTTCCTAGAGGAGAACCTCTGTCAGAAACAGATCTTAAGGAAAAGTTGACCTTATCACAGATTTGGAACTTCATCAGATATATTTTTCTGTGGAAAGAAATAAATACATGAAAACAACCAAATTTCCATGGATCTAGAGAGGATTGTTCATAGGCTTTTGGGAAAAATATCTTAACTAAATACACATCTATAAACACAGGCACCCATGCAAGTTTATAGAACTTTTTATTGCCTCAGGTCTCTTGATGTTTTACTGTTGTAGTGAGATATGTAACAAACATTAAACCATTTTATTTCTCTCAACAAGCCATTCTCAGTCAGATATTGTCTTATTACATTTTATACTGTTTTATTTATTTAAAATTATTTTATTTTATTTATTTACATCAAATGTCCCATTCTCCTAGTATTTCCTCCTTTCATTTTCAGATCAGTTGTTCCATTGCTTATACTGTTATAACTCCAAGAAAATTCTTCCTTTTCCCTGACCTCCACTCACTTTCTCACTACCAGTTTCTGCTTAATACCCACGACTTCTTAGATTCTAAATGAAACACTAGAACTATACTTTAACGAGCATCTTCAAATCTTGTGTTCACACATCTTTCCACGAATTCACTTGCCAAAGGAGAGGAAATTTATTATGATTGCAATTAATTATCCATTTCTGAAAACCATGCATGATTCCTTTAAAATGTAATATTCTAAAGTAAATGTAAAAGACAACACAACATTTCAAAACAACTCAATCTTATAATTGTTTGAGATATATGCAACATATGTAGCCCATGGCCACCTAAATAAATAAACAAAAGGAATTCTTCTAGCTTCTCATAACTGTGTTAATATCACAGGGTGTCGTCCTTGATTAGTGTAATTGTCACTCTTAATTTTATCCCTGTCAGCTTAGAGGTAATCTACTAATTTTCACTCTACTTTAGCAATTTCATCCTTCCTTTATTAGACCCATTTTTTATTTGCAGGTTTATTTTGGTTTTGCTTTGTTTTAACTATATTCCATCACAAAAACAGAGCTAACATGAAAGCTAAAACTTTCTCAGGAAAAGAGAAGAGGTCAAGGTAGTGACCTGACAAAATACTCCCTCTCAATTTAAAGGGCGGGGGGAGATACAGTAAGGAACAAAATCTTTATAACTTGTGTCCAGTCACGACACAATATGGCTAGGTATATATTGATCCCGGAGCATATATTTCAAGCAAGGACTTGAAACTAACAACTATCCTGTTTTTCTTTCCAAAACAATTATTGCAGATATTGCTCAAACTCCTGTATTTTGATATTACTTACATTGTCCTGAGTTTCTTGCTTTGACTATTACTAAGGAACAACAAAAGCCCCTATTAAAATCCTCTTTTAGGACCCTGTCCAATCCATACCCACCCACCCTGACCTGCAAGCTTTTCTTCTCATCTGTCTCTAAGCCAGTGTATCCTTCTTTCTACCAATAGCCAATCCCCCATTTCTCTTGGAATCGCCTCTTCTTTTTTTTACCATAGGAGCATTTTTATTATCAATTGAATTTCAAATTATGCAGCTCTCCTCTTTCCTGATACATGCCAGTGAATACACAATAAATCTGAAATTTCATTTTCAAGCAAAACGAGCAAAAGTAGTAATACTTTATCTTTGATACCCCTTCCTCTTGGAAGTAGAATTTTATATTCTATATTTAACTAAATTCTCGAAACATTTGTTCATAATTTTTCACTATGTATTAATTTTCTTTTAACCCAGGATGCTATGGTTTATGCATTTTGTTTTCCAATCAGTTCATGCAAATAGCTTTTCAAAAGACACTAAGGTTTCTCATTAAATTCTGAAGCATTCATTTCTGGCCATATTTTATTCTACTACTTGGAAGCTTTCTACAGAAGTTACTTTTACCTCCTTCCTGAAGTGTTCATTACTCAGTCCAATATAACTTCAAGCATATATCATGTGCCTTCTTAGTATTTCTTCTCACACAATTCTTAGCTCCAACCTTTTTACTACGATTCTAAAAGACACATCTTGTCACATCACATTATCACATTATGTGAATGGAACTTATCTCTACCTCCATTTACCTTCTTTCAAAAACAATTTCAGAATGTCCCGTATTTCTAATAATAATATATATTCCGACAACTTTCAAACTCAACTCTCAGATGTAGTCTTTTTTGAATACTCTAAATTTATACATTCCACTGCACAATTGACATCTCTGACTTGATGTTTCATAGCGATCTCTCAGTTAATATTTGTAAATGCAGTTGTTAATCCTTACTAGTTCGTCTAAATTTATTTCCCTTCAGTTCTAGTAAAACTATCAATTTTTTTTGAG
>PVJO010012220.1:0-56348 GCA_004026905.1 Hystrix cristata
GTCGGAGTAAGGTAGGGAGTGCAGAGCCAGAACTCGAGGGTCTTTGTTAGCCTCTCTAACTACATGGCAAGAAAGGAACTCTCCGCCTTGAGGGTTGTCCTAACTTGAGTGGCTACCTTAGGTTCTGGGAACCCCTAATCTGGCCACTGTCCTGCTCTACTGCTTATGTATAGATTCCTGGATAAGCATCTTTGGTCTGTCTGGTCAGGGGCTATCTTTAAGATTGTAACAAAGCCTCACAGTCAAGGTCAGTTAGTAAAAAGGATACATGTCCATGTTAGTGTATTGGTATGGTGACAGAATATATATGTACATAGATCGGTGTGTAAGTGTCTAGATGTGTATTTTATATACTGAAGTTTCTCTAATATACACCCCCGCCCCGGTCTCTTTTGTATTTAACTGAGGAGGGCGCAGGTAGGGAACTGCGGTCCAGGCATCGAAACGAATCAGGCTGCTCAGCAGTTTCTCTGCTAGTTTTTCTTAGCTACTCTCTAGCGGGGGTTTAACTCTTCATTTGCCAGAAACCTCACTAAGGTCCTTTCCCTACATGCAGAAAAGCACAAAGTAAACACAAAACCAGAATTCACTAGCAATGAACACACGCAATCCCCTTAACAGCTGGAGCCCGTTTTTATCGGCTGGGTCCGCTGTTCACACTGCCCCCGGTGACCACAGAGGTGCGTACGCGGTTCACACCGGCCCGCCTCACGCCCACGCGGTTCACACCGGCCCGCCCACCCGGCGCCCCCCTCGCCTCGGGTCATTGCCCGCGAAGCCCGGTTCCTCGGCCCAGCGAGCTAGCCGCGAGGCCCCCCGTCCAGAGAGGGTTTCCCGCCACACCCTCGGGGTGCCGCCCGCACCGCGCAGCCCCTCGCGCCCTGCCAGTCACCTCGCCGTCCACGCAGGCCCGGTCGGAAGGGAGGTCGCCGCCCCGGCCACCGCGGCACCGCGTTTCCGGGCTCGCGAAGGAGGCGGAAGTGCCCCCGCCGGCCTCCCGTGAGGCCCTGCGAAGCGCGACGTAGCCGGAAGCTGCTGGCGGTGGTGGGCGTCCGGCACTCGCGGCGCTGCTGGGCGGCCCGACCCCGACCCCAGCCCTGCCCGGCGGCCCTGCCCGGCGGCCCTGCCCGGCGGCCCTGCCGGCCTCCTGCCAGGTAAGTGCGGGGCTCGGCGCCCCCAGACCCGGCCGGGGTCCCCGCGAGCGCCGCTCTTCGGCGTAAGCCTCCCAGCCTTGCCGCCCCGCCGCGACCCCTCCGCCCGGAGCCGCTCTCGTCCTGCGGGGGATCTGGAGTCGCCCACTAGTTCGTCCCCTCCCGAGCTCTTGCAGGCTCAGACGCGGCCTGGAATCCCGCCGGCTTCCACCCTCGGAGGAAAAGGGTCTGCCCAGAGGCTCACCAGTCTCAGCTTGCTTTCTCGTTTTCCTTCTAGCCCTTCGACGTGGGTGACTGTCCTGGGGGTTCTCGACACTTGCTTCAGTTTACCTGTGTTTAAAACACCTGTGCTCTTTGTCCTGTTAAACGACTCCAAGCTACCAATTCTGAGAAATAATTCGGCTTATTTATTTTAGGTCTCGTATTCCTGCCATGCTCTGTTAATGACGGCAGCGAAGTGGGCCCTTAACTATGGTCCGGAGGAGGAGGCAGCTCTTAGGTTTGCTTTGGCATCCGTTTTGGGGGCCATATCCTTTGCAAAGTCAAGAAGTAATCTGTTCTTTAGGACGAGGAAGGGCTGTTCTTAGACTTGCTGCCATAGACAGTTCCGTAGACAATTCGGGGGAAGACAGTATTTCTTTCTGTTACTTGTTGTATAGCCGTACGACCAAGTAATGCCCTGAAATGTCCCTTTGATCTCAGAGGTTGAGAATGTCTGGGTTTAAAGACCACAAGTTTTGTAGTCTGACATGTGGCTTAGTAAACTTAGTAAAAGTGATCTCATTTGCTTCAACACATACTTAGGGAGGAAGCCACATTTTTGTCATCTGAATTTCAGGTGTTAAGAGTTCTGGGACTGATTTTCAATATAAACAGTATTATGCTCTTGAAAGTTAGGAGGCGTTTGTTTTCATGTTATTAAACTTGATATTTCAGATAAATAAAGGCACTTAAGCATTCAAGATTAGTCATACAGGAGAGTTCATATAGATCTAAGCCAAGTTATTTACTTTTTGCACTTTTTCTCTCTCCAGTAATTCCATGAATATTTCACAAACTTAGAAATTCAGAGCAATTTCACCAGTCCTGACTTATTTTGCCTCTGTTATGCTGACCAAATTGTGAACACCTGAGGGCAAGCACAGTGCCATGGAGAGGTAGGGCCTGGTGTGGACAGCTGCACTGGTCTCTGTCTGCTGTCCCTTACACCAGAGTCTCACAGGGCCCTCATGTGGCTGCTGTGAAAACAATGTGTTCAGGAGCCTTTGTGAAACTCAGACCCACTAGGGTGTCTCCCTAAGTGTGTGGTTATCCCATTTTCAACCTCGGTGGTGCTGCGTATAAGTAGATGCTTAGTGTGATTACAATGTTCTGCCTGAATGAGTCAGCCTAGGTCTTACTCCTCCAGGCAGGAATAAGCATTCAGGCGTTCCCTTCATGATCTGTGGTTTCAGGGTACTGTCCTGGCACAAAGAATTACAGAGCAGGAGAGAGCCGAGGGTGAACTTTTGATTTTGTTTCACTCAAGTACAGAAAACAAGTATTTCCTAATTTTCAGATAGCATACAAATGAGCCTAGTGAATGTTAAGAGGCAGGGAAGGACTTACAGATACAGAAGGTTTGGTGTGTTGTGGGTCAGGATTCTCCTCAGTGAATACCTTATTTCTGCAGACAAGATTTAAAATGGCTGGGCATGGTGGTGCATGGCTATAATCGTGGTGCCGTGGGAGGCAGAAACAGGATTATCACAAGTTCAAGCCTAGCCTGGGCAACTTAGTAAGTTAGTGGGAACCTGTCTCAAAATTAAGAACAAAGTAAGGATTGAGGATGTAGCTCAGTGCAAAGGCCCTGGGTTCAATCCTCAGTAGTACAATAATAGTAATAATAATAGCAATATTAGTAATAATAATAATAAGAAGAATAGGACACACAGGATTTTCTGACTTTTTTTTGAGTTGCACTTCACAGTAATCTCCACCTAACTGCAAATAGAAAAGCCAGTCTAAGCAGTCGTCTTCAGTACAGCAGCAAAGTAGCAGGGGGACAACTCTGAAAATGTCAACAGCACAACTGTTTGTAGCTTCTATCACACAGAGTACTTGTGTATTTTCCATGCATGTGGTGCCCTGCGAGTTGGAGGGAACAGCACACAGGTCCCTTGGAGAGGTGCTTGAGCTCTGGAGAGATGACACGTTATTTAGCCGGGGTTAGCAGGGCAGGGCTGACCTGAGGTCCAGGCCCATTGGTGCTGGCCCTTGCAGAAATCATGAAGTTAATTTATGTCTGACACTGCTGTTGGTACCAACCTCTTCCTCTAGCTTTGGTTTTCCTGATTGTGAATGAAATGGGTCACCAGTTGAAGTTGAGCTTTGCCACAGCTACCAGTTCTATAAAGAAATAAATAGCTTTTCTCTTCAGCTTGAGCCCAGTTGCTGCTGCCCCCACCAGTGTCCCTGTGAGTCTGGTGGTCTTGGGCCCACTGTCTTTGTCCTGCCGTGGCCTCACCATCTGTTATTTCTGTCCCTCAGAATGGCCCCACTGAGGACCTACCTACAGACCTTGCAGCAGGCTGGCCTCTTCACACCACTAGCCAGGGACACCTCCTTGCCTATCTCGCAGGCTGGGGGGCCTTGGCCCCCTGTCATTTCCCTTTCAGATAGAATCAGGTTTAGCAGCCAATTTATGCATGTTTTGTAAAGATGCCCCTTGCTGTGAGTTTCACCATTAAAAGATAGGACTTTTATAAACCATGGAGTCTCGGTTTATAAGTACACAGTACTTAAAGAGAATGGATGCTTCCAGTTATTTCTTGGCATCCCTAAGCACTGCCCTGGCATGGTCTGGCAGCACCGCAGAGGGTGGAAAAGAGGGGCCTCAAGTAAGTGGGCCCCTGCACTGCTTGTAGGAGGCAGCATTACACCGTGCCTCCAAGGAGCTCCTCAGAAGTTCTTGGAGTTACTACTCTGTAGTGTTTTTGAACTGCCTATTTATTTACTTACAAAATTATTTCTTTCTAAGTTGAAGGGTTTGTTTTCCTCCTTTGCAGCATCATGGCCAGCCCAAGGACCAGGAAAGTTCTTAAAGAAGTCAGAGTGCAAGATGAGAACAACGTGAGTGTCTGCTCTGGGAGTGCATACATAGGCCTGTGAACCTCCCGGGCTGCCCACCACTGTGGTGTGTGCCCCTCCTTGGAGCGACTGGATGATGGAAATGACCAGTGTCATGGGGCAGCAGCCTGCTGCTCATTGGTGCAGCTGTAGGAAGCAGAGTTCCTGCTACGGTGCTCAGGTTGCACTGACGACAGTCTGCTTCATCTTTTTTCTGAAAAAAATTTTTTTTTTTTTTTTTTTTTTTTTTTTTTTTGGTGCCGGGGATTGAACACGGGACCTTGTGCTTGCAAGGCAAGCACTGTAACCACTGAGCTAAATCCCCAGCCCCTTTTCTGAAAATTTTTTAATGTGGGGTGCTATTCCTTTTCATACCAGTTTCTGAGCTTCACCCAGACCCCACATCCCTTTGACCACTCGAGCAGCCCTGTTATGCTTGTTGGCACTGGTTCACATACTCAGGCCTTGCACCTGCTGTTTGCCCTTCCTCTGCACCCTTCTGGGGACGCCTCTTGGGTCTTTGGGGTCTGGCTCTGTCCTGAGCACCTGGTAAATCGCACGTGGTCCCATTCGCAGGTTTGTTTTGAGTGTGGTGCATTCAACCCTCAGTGGGTCAGCGTGACTTATGGCATCTGGATCTGCCTGGAATGCTCTGGGAAACACCGTGGGCTTGGGGTGCACCTCAGGTCAGTGTCCTGCTGCTTCGCCTCCATGGCCCCTGTGTCTAACCAAGTGTGTGTGTCACCCGGCACCTGCCACTGCAAATGCTGTCGGACCTGCTGGGTGGCTCCAACTCCAGTGGTGCTGTGGCCAGGCTCGTCAGCCCGCCCTTGGGGAGGGAGGTTCTTGGGTCTGCTGGGTACTTGGTAACAGCCTCTCCTGGGTTCTAGCTTCGTGCGCTCTGTTACAATGGACAAGTGGAAGGACATCGAGCTTGAGAAGATGAAGGCTGGTGGGAACGCTAAGTTCCGAGAGTTCCTGGAGTCACAGGAGGATTATGATCCGTGCTGGTCCCTGCAGGACAAGTACAACAGCAGAGCCGCAGCACTCTTCAGGGATAAGGTAGAGACAAGCCTGGCTGTGCTCTCTGTCCAGGCCGTGCCACCTGTGTGTGGCGGCTAGAGCATGCTTCGTGGCCTGGAAACACCGCTGAGGGTTAAATTCCTTCTGTCAGTTGGGCCTTACCTGTTGAGGCTGTGCATAGTTCAGGTATGAACAGAGACAGGTGCCCCTCGCCTCATTCAGAGCAAGCTCTTCCTGCCTGGAGGAACCAAGTGCCCCGTAATTAACTGGAGAAAAGGAGCTATAATTGTGGTGCCTCTGAGAAGTCGGGAAGCCTGTGGCTTTGGGGCCAAATAGTAGGTCCGTGTGCATTTGAAGTTTGAGCTACGCCGATTCAGAGCTCACCTACTCTGTCGGTCATCACAGTCAACTTGAGGCATGGTCTCAGCCTCCTAGTTGTCACATAAACCTGCACTGTGGCTGCTGAAGCCCAGGGGAGGTGCCCACAGTGGTGCTGGCATGTGAGGTTGAGTGCGCTCAAGCTAACAGTGTGCCCACCTAGTTGTCCCCTGTCTGCTTGTCAGGTAGCCACTCTGGCCGAAGGTAGAGAATGGTCTCTGGAGTCATCGCCTGCCCAGAACTGGACCCCACCTCAGCCCAGGACACTGCTGTCTGCTGCCCAACGGTAATTACTTCTGCTGGTCAGTCCCCAGCGCTGTTCTCAGCTGACCCTGATCTTAGCTATAGCTTGGGACCCCCACAGAAGCCTTGTTTCCCCCAGTGTCATGGAAATGACTCCCAACTGTGAGCTGTTCCCAAAGTCAGCTTTTAAAAATTGCTGAAACAATACAAGCTTTTAGGGAAAATTCACCCAGTGAGGTATTTCTCCCCCTGCTCTGACATGAGTGGCACACCCTTTCCAGGTGTGTCATGCAGCCTTGTGAATGGTGGCGGGCGGCCCCCACAAGTCCCACTGCAGGGAATGTCCCATGTGGGGGCTGGTGTGGGGCGAATGGGGCACAGGAGGCTCACCATGTGTACTGGGTGCCAGCATCCTTGCCACGGTGACCCTGCCTCCCTGCAGGACCTGGTCATAAGGCCCTAGCACTGCTGGCAGCTTCAGCTTGTTTCTGGGCTCTGGGGCCTCCCCACTTTGCCCAGCTAGTGTGTGGCATGCTGTCTGCTGCTGCTCAGATCCCTGAGGCTGGGCATTACCGTGATTCTAGCAGCTGAGCCCAAGCATCCCGTGGGATGGAGCTGGAGCCTGGCCTGACCGTGGCGCCTTCTCACTCAGACTACGCAATTCCAGTTGGCATTGTTGGGGTCACCTGCTGTGTTGCGACCCTCTGCCTCCCCTGCTCCCGGTGCTGGCCTCGCTGATCTTCGACTCTCCATTTCAGACCCTCCAGCCAGCCGCAGAATGTGACCACCTCTGCTGACAGGGCTTTTGAAGACTGGCTGAACGATGACCTTGGCTCCTATCAAGGGTAAGGCCCATTAGGCAGGCGACACTGCAGGTGTCGGGGGCATCTTGGGCAGGCCACCCAAAGGTTTAGCTGGCTGGGATAGGGCTGCTTCCTTGGGGGTGGGCCGGGCCCACTCCTTCTGTGCAGAGTCGGGGTGTGCGTAAGCAGGGTCCCGTGTGGCAGGCCCCAGCCAGCCTAGGTTTGAATTGGGGGTCTTGAATGAAGAGAAAACTTAATACTTAGAGAAAAGAAATGAAACATTTTCTTCTTGTGTTCTACTTGGCCCATGAATGAATTTTTATCCTTAAAGCCGTCAGGTTAAGTTATTTTGATGCTGCTTTTAGAAACTCTGGTTGTAAGGTTTTAGGGCTTTCTGGGGACCCTCAGACAGTGTGGCAGGAGGGACTTTGTAATGTGCATGCCCCTAACTTGCGTGCAAGGTGCTGCTAGATGCAGCATATCCTGTGAGGGCTTGGCACATCTCCCGGAGGCCAGGGTCTGGGCCATTCAGGGACAGTGAGATTCAGGCCGGGGGCCTCTGCCTGCCTGTCCTTCCCTCTCAGGGCCCAGGAGAATCGCTACGTGGGGTTTGGGAACACGGTGCCACCTCAGAAGAGCGACGATGACTTCCTCAGCAGTGCCATGTCATCCCTGTGTTCGGTAGGACTCCAGGCCTTGCAGGGTGCCCTCTGGCAGACTTGGCTGTAGGGCGTCCTGGTCCGGGCTGGTGTGGGGACTCTGCAGTGACCTACTCTCATGCTCTGGTTGGAGGCCCTTCTCCTGTATCCTCGGTGGAATTTCCTTTTAAAATATGTTTAAATTATTCGTTCCCCAAGTATATTACAAAATACCTATTTCGCATTTAACAAAGTACATTCCTTCAACGAGCTGAAGGTTTGCTGTGTCCCTTGGGCCAGCTCCAGAGGTGAGGTTCTGGTGCAGAGGCAGGGCTGGGGGCCCGATGGGCACTGGTGGCCTCTCCTTGTCTAGGGGCAGCTGGAGGCTCAAGGTCAGCTGTTCAGAGTGTGCTGTCCTAGGCCGACTGCTAGTTACAGAAATACTTCTCTTTCCCTTCTTTTTCCCTCCCTTTTATGATTTTTTTTTAAACTTTAGATCAAAATTTCCTTTTATTGCAACTCAAGTTTCTTTAAAAAAAGTTTTTTTTAGTACCTTTTTATAGTACAAAATGATGACGTTTATCATGGGGAGGCAGTGCATGTACATAACACATCTTAATTCTTTTTTTCATCCCCTTCCCCCATCCCTCCCTTATTCTTCCAACTCTTGGTCCCCTTCCCATTTGCAAAAGCTCTATTTCTATTTTTTTCTTCAATTCTTTTTTTTCTATCTCCTTTCCTTCCTTTCCCTCTATGTCTTGTTTCCCTTCCCAGTTGATAAAGATCTCCTTACTTCCCATTATCTATCTTTTATTTTGCTTTTTATTTATATTTTGGGTTTCTCATAAGAGAAACCATTTTTTTAACCTTTTTTTTGGGGGGGGGCATATGCATATGCCTATGATCCCAGCTACTTGGAGGCTGAGGCAGGAGTATAACAAGTTTGAGGTCAGCCTGGGCAACTTAGCAAGACCCTGTCTTTAAAAAAAAGGTTAAAAAATTTTTTGAAAAAGTCATAAACTGGGAGGCTGAGGCAGGAAGATTGCTATGAGTTCAAGGCCAGTTTGGGCTCCATAGTGAGTTAAGACCAGCCTAAACTACTTAGTGAGACCCTGTCTCAAAAAAAACATAAAAGAGGGTTGGGGGCCACTGGGGATGTAGCTTAGAGGAAGAACACTCCTGGGCTCAGTCCCCAGTTCCACTAAACTCAGTGAATGAAGGAATGGATCAGTTTACTTTGGAAGGCTTAGGAGAAGACAGCCGGGAACTCAGACGAGCCTCTGACCCCTGTCCGCCGCTGTCCGTCCCTCTGGGAGGCAGGAGGGAGGCAGGGAGAGATGGACTGGAACCCAGCCAGCGGCCTGGACACCGGGGCGGGGGCGGCCTGGGGGCGCCCTGCGACGCACTTGGCTCCTCTTGTGAGTGACAGTTGCCGGCTCGTGCTCAGCACTGCAGCTGGCCAGGTGGGGTGACAGTTGTCAGCGTCCACACGCCTCACTCGGGAGCGGCAGGACCCGCAGAGGCATTTGAGGTGCCCTCTGTGGGGTCCTCTTTGGCTGCTGATGCGACAGGGCGCAGCGCCCACGGGGTCTGGGCACAACCAGATGCGGTCCCTCCTCTGTTGCCTCCTCAGGGCTGGAGCAGTTTCACCACCGGAGCAAGCAGATTTGCCTCTGCAGCCAAGGAGGGTGTAAGTAGCCTTGTGACGTGATGCGTGCGGGCTGCTGCTGGCTTGGGGGTGCGGCAGGCAGAGTCTCACTTCCCCTGCGGAGACGCCCAAGGTCTTGGCAGCCACAGGACTACCCTGGAGTTCTTGCTGTGCTCCTAGATGTTCCTGCAGAAGTTGCCCTTTTGCGTGTGCGCGGGCGTGACCCTGATCGAGCCCCAAACCTCTACCCTCATTGAATAGGTTGTGGGTGCCTCTGGGTCTTCAGTGTGGTGTTGGGGTGGGCTGGGTTTTCTTTCTGGTCTTTGCTTGAAACGAAGGAAGGCCTTGGGGTTTAGTTGGGACAGACAGTGGTATACAGGAAGCACTGGGTGAAAGAAGCAGGCTGAACCCGACATAGTACCAGACAAGGAGCAGGCCCTGGAGGAGAGGGCCTAAGGCTGGGCCGTGTGGCCATGGTGTTAAGAGGACAGGGACAGAGGTGGCTTGGCCCAGTGACCCAGAGCCAGCTGGAAGCCACAGAATTGGCTCTTACTGCTCTGCCACCTGCTGCAGGGGTGTCCTGCTGGAACTTCTATTTTCTTCTCTTTAGGAGGGCCGAGGTCCAGGGACATCCTCGTGCCTTTCGGCCTGGGTACCTGTCACCAGGCCTTTTTCCTGTGAGTGTCGCTAGGTGGTGTGCTGGGTAGCCATGTGCCTGAATATGCTGGGCACTGAACTGCCACCACATTGGGGCAGAGCAGGGCTAGGATGGTGGGAATGCCCATCGAAGGCAGTGCTGGGGTAGCTGCTGGGCCTGGCACCCAGTCTGGAGGACAAAGCCGGCTCCATGCTTTCCCCCAGCCTTGGTGTGGCCCGGGCGTGCTCTGCCCCCTAGCAGTGCCTGGAGCTGGTGTTTGTGCTAAACCAGGCCTCTCCACAGCTCTTCTGGCACCTCGGAGCTATTGTCAGGTTAGCACTGTCAATGTGGGTGGCCATGGGGAGAGAGTCCTGGCCTCAGACCCGTCCTGGCTCTGCAGAAATGAAGCCTAGTGGTCAGTGTTGACTAAGAAGCTCTTTGTTTTTCCTTTTAGGCTACAAAGTTTGGATCCCAAGCAAGTCAGAAGGTAAAAAAGAGAAGCTTTTTTCCCCCCACCCTGTTACCAGGGACTGAACACAGTGTCTTCACACTGAGCTGTATCCCCAGTGTGAATGATTTTTTTTTTTTTAATTTAAAGCAGAGTCTCACTAAGTCATTAAGTTCCCCAGGCTGGGCCCGCACTTGTGATCCTGCTGCCTCAGCCTCCCAGAGTGCTGGGATTACAGTCATGTAGCAATACACCCAGCAAAAGAGCAGCTGTTGCCTGAGGTGTTTTACAGCTCTTGTGAGTCTGTGATGTCACATGCAGTGCTGGAAGCTTCCCAGGCCATTTGCCGGGGACCTGAGGGTCCCGGTGCAGAGCGGCCGTGGCTCCCGTGTTCACGTGTCTGCGCAGCCACCTTAGTGTCTCGCAGGAGGCTGCCCCATGTAGGCCCTCCCGTTCCCTGGCAGCCAGTACAGGCATGAGGCCACAGTGCAGCTGCCTGGCTTGGGATGGAGCTGGACTGTCTGGTGCGCGGCCGCCTGGCCCTGGCCTGCGGCTGCAGGAGGTGGACCTCTGCGCTGCCCTGGGGTGGCACACTGTTTTGGATGCAGTAGCAGTCTGCAGTCTTGATGATGCTTTTTCTCTCAAAAGCTGGTGTTGCCCCAGCATTGCCATGAGGTATGCAGGACTCTGGTCAGGGCTGCACCCCACCATGCTGTGGGTAGCTTTTTAGGGCCCACCATCATGCTGAACACCTAAGGGCAGTTCTCACGCAGCCCCTTCACCCTGCAACCGGCAGCACTCACTGCCCCCGGGCTCTCCTGCCTCTTGGGTTCCTCTTGCCACGTGCACCCTTAACAGCCCACCCTGGGGACGCTCCCTGGTTTGTCTCAGTCTCTGTCCGGCCCAGCTCACACTCACATTTCTGGAATGTGCTAAGTTTGGAGCAGGTTAGCTGGCGGTCTGGTGAGACCCACCCTGTGACACCATTAGAAAGAGTTCAGCCAAGGGGTGCATTCTCAGGTGTTTCCTGGGTGTTGCTAAACGCTGCTCCTACCACCTTGCTCTCTCTCTGCTAACCCCTCTCCGTGCCGTCTGGGTCAAGTTTTGGGGTCACAAACAGCAGCCAGAGCCGGTAAAGCCCCACATCTGCTGGTGCATGATGTCCCACCTCTGCCGAGCATGTGCTTCACTCCACCCACGCCTGCCCCATCTGCTTGCCATCTTCGTGAGCTGTGTTCACACCGTCTGCCTGCCGGGGCTGGAGAAGTCTGCAGCTTCTCCCAAGACCTAGAACCCAGGGGCTGCTGAATGAGGCGCCCTGGCTAGGCCAGGTGGAGCCCCGAGGAATGGGCTGCTTGGCGGGGTTCTGATTTTATGGTTTAATTACCTCAAATCAAATAACCTGGAGAATTTCACCCTGCTGGAGACTGTCCTTCCTGTATTATGGAATTTGTCCCCTTGAACTCTTTCACTGTGCTTTCCCTTTCCTTGAGAACATGCTACATCCCAGGTGTCTCGAAGCCTTACAGCTGTCTCCCCAACCCCGTGGTGCACCAGGAGAGCTGTGTCTTCTCTGCCCTCTGCTTGAGCCTTCTTGCCCCCTTCCCTCCAGGTGGTTCTCCACCTGTTCCAGGATGGGAGAGAGAGGCACCTGCGGCCCGCAGGGGTTGCTGTTGTTGTTGCCGCCCTTGTGGGCCTATCTGTGCACCCAGCTGGCTGTCTTCATGCTGCAGGCCCTTCCTTCACAAGGGCCTCCCCCCTCCTACTGTCATCTGTGGACCTCCTGTGACCCTGTGTGTGCCTGTGTCCTGCTGCCTTCCCGTGTGTGGCCCTGTGCTGACTATGTCCTATGGTGACCGTTGCTGCACTGGGGGCTCACACAGAATCCCTTCCAACAGGCTTCCGAGTTGGGCCACAGCCTGAACGAGAATGTCCTCAAGCCTGCGCAGGAGAAGGTATGGGCAGCCCCAGCGGCCGAGCGGCACTGTCCTGCCAAACTCCCGGGTTCTGGGGCAGCAGATGCGTGCCAGGGGCTTCCTACCACTCAGTGCCCCTGCGTCGTGCACCAGTTCCACCCTGCTCCCCTGGCCAAGGCAGCAGCCTTGGTCCCTGCCCAGGGTTCTGCCCACTGTCTCCCAGCTCACCCCTCCCTCTGCTGCACCCCCCAGGGGTTGGTCCTCAGAGAGGGCGTAAGGCAGAGGCCAGCCTGGGGTGCCCCCTTCACAGAGGAAGTAACTGACCCAGGCAGGAGACACTTCTGAAGAAGCACAGGGCCCATGTCCCAGTGGGGTCTCAAGATGCCAAAGTCCTTGTTGGGATTGCAGATTGTTACTATTTGTGGTGCTGGAGATTGAACCCAGGGCCTTCATGCCAAGCTACATCACCAGCCTTTTTATTTTACGTTTTGAGAGAGGGTCTCACTAAACTGCTCGGTTGCCCACAGTGGATTCAGACTTACCCTCCTGCCTCAGCCAGGGGAGCAGGGTGGCCTGTCGGGCACCTTCTGTCCATTGTGATAAAGACAAGGCCTGTGCCCACCAGTAGCTTTCAAGCACCAGAATACTGGGAGTACAGGTGTGTGCGACTGGGCCTGGCTTACCATCAATCTTCTTTGGGACTTAATGCGACAGGTGCCTCCTGACAGTTGTTTTAGAGGATTTCATGTTTAGGGTCTCAGCTCTCTGCTGAAGCTTTAATCCCCTAACAGTGCGCTTTCGATCTGCGCAGGTGAAGGAGGGAAGGATTTTTGAGGATGTGTCCAGTGGGGTCTCTCACTTGGCGTTCAAGGTAGGGCAGGCCACACATGCTCTGCAGGTGCAGCCAGAGCCAGTCTCCATATTCCGGCCCTGGTGCAGCTGGGTACCAATTGCAGAGGATGCCCAGGAGCTTGTGTCCCACATGGACCTCGGCCAGCCTTGACGGTGGCCACTGTCCTTCAGTCGTTTGAGGGCTCGAGGAATATGGAAACAGCTCAAGCGGTGGGGACTTGTCAGCCACTAACCTGTCGCTCCTCCTTCCCCCTTCTCTCGCTCGCTGCCTTGGGCCTCCCCGCGGTAAGTGCTGGTGCTGGTCTCCAGCTGCTGCGGAGCCCATCTGGGGTGTGCATGGTGTCGTTGTCCCAGCGCGAGAGGTCCTGGGTGGGGGCAGCCTGTTGGGGACTTTCTGTCCACTGTGATAAAGACAAGGCCTGTGCCCACCAGTAGCTTTCATGACAGCAGCATGAGCTCACGAAGGCCACGGCCTCCGATTCTCCAGGCAGCATTGTCTGCACTGCAGCAGCAGATAACTTTGTCCAGGTTGAACCGTGAGGAAAGGGGCAGCCATTTATGGAAAACCACGTAGTGGGTGCCTCGAACGTTGCCTGGGCACTGCTGCTGTTCTGGGGGTGTGTATATGTTTCAGTCGGAGCCAGAGGCCCACCCAGGAGCCACTATGCTGCAGAGTAGGGCCCTGCCCAGCCTTTCTTCTGGTCTCCTTCCAGGTCCAGGGAGTCGGCGGTAAGGGATGGCGAGACGTCACCACCTTCTTTTCTGGGAAAACAGAGGAACCCTCAGATAGGTGCGTGTGTCTCCCACCCCCAGGATCCTGTGTCCCTCGTCCTACCCTGGCCCATCCTGCGGCTCCTCCTGTGGGCTGAGAGGCCACCGTGTCTCTAGCCCAGCGTCCCCAGCCCGGTGTCCTACCTTTGCATGGGCATAGTGTACAGTGGCCTCTGCCTAGGGTGCATTGTGCCTGCTTCCCCACCCTAGGCCCCCACGCCCTCCCCCGCTCATGGGCAGAAGGCCACATCTTCCTTCCCTCACATGCTGTTTGGTGGCTGGTGGAGCAGGAGCTCTGGTGGCAGGAGACCATCTGAGTCTTCTCTGGCGAGTTCTGTGATGTCCTTGGCCCTCTGCAGAGCCTCACCAAGGCTGGTTTCCCCTGTCCCAGAGTGAGGGGAGCAGTTCCTACCTGGTGGGGAGCCACAGCCCCCAGAAGGCCCAGCAGGGCCTGCCACCTGTCCAGGTGCAGGGCATGATGGAGCTGCTGGGGGCAGTGGCCACACTTGGGGTTTGGGCTTCCAAGAGTGGGCTAGGCTTGTGGAGTGGTGGTTCCCCAGGACCCTGAAACCTGAGCATGCTGGAGCCTGGGGACACTGCAAGTGTGTGTGGTTTGTGACTCCTGTTAAGAGTGTTTCCCTCTCTCTGTAAGAAGGCCCATCGAGGGCCAGAGCTACCAGAACAGTGGCGGGGATAACTTCCAGAACAACACCATAGACCAGAGCTTCTGGGAGACCTTCGGGAGTGCCGAACCCTTCAAGGCCAAGTCCCCCAGCAGTGACAGCTGGACCTGCGCGGACGCCTCGACAGGGAGGAGGAGCTCAGACAGCTGGGACGTGTGGGGCTCGGGCTCCGCGTCCAACAACAAGAACAGCAACAGCGATGGCGGGGAGAGCTGGGAGGGCGCTGGCGGGGAGGGCAGGGCCAAGGCCACCAAGAAGGCAGCGCCGTCCATGGCTGTCGATGAGGGCTGGGACAGCCAGAACTGGTAGTGCCCACTGCGTCTGGCCCAGCCCGGGGGCGGCTGCCGCGTTTGCACTTGCCCTTGTCATTCCTCCTTCCATTTGGCCCGAGCAAGAGAAGCGACTGCAGCACCAAGATTGCATCCCAGGCGGGACTTGAGGTGGAGCTACCTGCTCGCACGGGGTCCGCGCCTGTGGGCGGCCCTCTCCTGGGCCACGTGGGGGTGCGTGCTGCATGGCCCCCAGTTCCCTGAGCAGCCTTCAGGACTCATCAGTTCTCGGGATGGGACGCTGTTGAGGGCAGAAGTCTGCTGCTGCCGGGAGGTGACCCAGGCCCAGGGCTGGGACCTTGGCCATGCCAGACGTCTGTGTTTGTTGAAATGTGTTTTTAACTTTAAAGAATTGGGCCAGTTGTTTTTTCTTTTTGAAGAAAATGCCTGGAATCTTAAAAGATGGGAATCCTGAAAGCAATAGCAGAGCTTGCACTGCCATCGGACCCCTTCAGCCCGAGTCCATGTCTCTGTGGCCTGTACTCTGAACACCACTATGACCTTCAGATTTCCTGCATGGTCCTGTCCAGCCTTGTTTCCTTGGATGAACGTCCATGGATGGCTGCGCCCAGCTCTGTGGATCCAGCTGGTCTCAGGACTCGAACTCCGCCCTGTCAGAAATGAAGACATGGAAGCACAGTGGGGCTGGGTGGCCTTGGTGTCTCCTCTCCCGTGCTGGTGCACAGCTGTAGGGAGGGCGGACCTGAGGGCGGTGGGACTCCCAGGCTACTGCCCGGGTTTGGGGTGGCCTTCTCCCTGGAGCTGCTCCCCCAGGTGGAGGATGCCCAGCAGTTTTTTGTGCATTAGGTCTGCGATGGTGAGACCTCCCAGCCTGGGCCCTGAAGGGTCAGACGAAGGCAGGTCTGCGCCTGCGGCTCTGTTCCTCCTGTACCCACCTCTTCTCAAGCCTGGCACTTGGGTCTCACCACATGGCACCCACCCAGGCTTTGAACCTGTTGACCCATGGAAGGCACATGTGGCGTGGGCTTCCTGGACTGTGGGACTCTGGTGTTCTGTAGATGCCACTGTCTGTGATGCCAGCAAGCTTGGTCTGACCGCCCCTCCCCCAGGATCCGATGACAGTGCTGCTGTGGCATAGCTGGAGGGTGTGGTGGGACCCCCTCTCCTGGCACCCACCCCCATGTGCCCTCAGTTTGACCAGCAGTGCATGCACCAGAAGCTCCTGTGTGGTTTGTGTGTAGTGAGTTCGCTCCCTTCCACTGCTGTGCTCGTCATGGTGCCATCAGAGCCCTTTAGCGTCTGTGCTTGTCCTGCCTTGGGGCTCAGCTGCCTGCAGATGGGACAGGCCTCGGATCTGGGGAGTCTCCCAGAGGCCTTTGTCCTTTTAGGGGGGCACGTACCCTGTGGTGGCCGGGTCTCAGGGAGGGGTGACTCCTGGGCCTTGGTCACCGAAGGCCAGCTTGGAGCTTGATGTGAAGAGCTGCAGGGCAGACAAGAGCCCTTGGAGGTCACAGTGAAAAGCTCGGGAAACTGAGCACGAGAGGGACCTCTGCTGTGTGTGGACACAGCTCCTTGGTTAGCTCATTGCTTGGACGCATGGGAGGGGAGGTAGAAGCACCCCTGGCTGGGTGTTGCACAGTGCCTGACACGTTTCCACACCATGTGCAGGTTGTGTGGGCTGGCCTGGCTGCCCTGGAGCCCCAGCCTCCCCCTTGCTGCATGCAGTGCAGGACTGTGCTTAGGGTTTGCTCCATTGCGTGGGCCCCTTCCAGGATCCCTCAGCAAGGGGGAGACAGTGGGGCCCAGGACAAGGGTGCAGCCTGAGCATCGCTGAGTCCTTAGTCCTGTATACATGGGGCATTGCCAAACAGCATCCCAGGAAAGCACGTGGGAGCACAGGACACATGGTGAACCCAAGCAGCCACTTCCTGTGTGGATGTGAGTGGACAGGGACCAGCAAAGGGCGTGGCAGGCACTCCTGGGCCACTGAGAGGTGAGGCAGCCTCACCACTGTAGGCAGCTGTCACCAGGCCCTGCTGTCCTCCCTGCCTTGGGATGCCCAGAATGCGTCTGCGCCAGACCCTGAGGGACCATGTAACCCAACAAGGAGCCGAGCAGCTGTGGCTTCTGGCAGGTGGTGCAGGAAAGCAGGCTGGCTCAGGAGGAGGAGTGTCCAGTGGCCTCAGCCTCAGTGTGAGGCAGGCAGGCCAGGGCGTGGGTGGGAGGGCTGCTCTCCAAAGATGCTTTACTCCCTACCTGGAGCAGGTGACAGCAAGGGTGCTGCGGGCATCTCGCAGTCTGTGTCCTGATGTCAGAGGGTGACCTCAGCCAGGAGAGACCCCACAGAGATCTGGAATCGGCTGTCTGCGACTTCACAACCTTTAGAGGGTTGTCCTGTCTTGGGTTAATACAGATGCAGGGGAGCTGGGGATTTAGCTCCAGTGGTAGAGTGCTTCCCTAGCAAGTGCAAGGCCCTGAGTTCAATCCCCATCACCAAAAAAAAAAAAAAAAAAAAAAAAAAAAATACAGATGTAGGGTCCCAGGCTCGTGTGGCTGGTCCCTGAGTCCTTGAGTCCCTTTGGCTGAAGACTGGTCTTGGCCTCTGGCTAACTGGGTTAGGGAGTTGGGGTGTGGGCCGTGAACTCCTCCCCTATAGTTCTGGGGGTCTGACTGATCCCCCCCGCTGGACCCCCAGGAGGTGTACAGTTCTCAAAGTGGCCTCTGCAATCTCCCCCAAATTCCCTGCCCAGGGCAATGGCCTTTGAGGATCTTCTCTAAGGTCATTCCTACCATCCGCCTGGCAAACCTCATCGTCACACTCTCACCCATGTGGTTGCTCCTGACCAGTAGCCCCTTCTAGGGGGTCCCTTCACCTGTGCCGCAGGAAGAGAAATGGAGCAGCATGTCGGGGTGGAGGTTCGAGTGGCTGATGGGGGGCAGCTGGTGGAGCACAGCCCTGCCCTGTTCTCACTGAGCCAATGTGGACATGTGGCTGGGTCCTCAGCATGTGGGGTGGGGCTGGGGAAGCAGGACCTCTGCACTGTGACCTGGGCAGCTCGCCTACCCTGTCTGCACCCCAGCACTCCTAAGTGGATGTGGAGGGCAGGTACAGGGGATTGAACCCAGGACCTGTCCACTGAGCTACATCCCCAGCACTTTTTGAGACAAGGTCTTTGCTGAGTCACTAAGTGGCCCAGGCTGGGCTCGACCTTGGAATCCTCCTGCTTCAGCCTCCCAGAGTGCTGGGGTTACAGGTGGGCCATACCACACCCGGCTCTACTAAGTGGCTTGAGGGTGACTCACAGCAGGGTCAGGGTGAAAGGCACAGGAGGCCTGAGCACACTGATGCTCGCTTGTGCATGCATGTGTGTACACATTCCCAGGTGCCCCTGAGCCATGGTTGCACGCATGTACACAGTGATTGCCCACTAGGTCAAGGCCACGGGGCCTGATTAGGTCCTCGCATGTGATGCTGGGCTGGGGACTGTGCCACTCCCAGTGGGACATCAGAAGCTAGAGTGTAATCTCCCTAAATCGTCACCGCCCTGGCAGCCAGGGTCAGGTCTCCCACCAGAGGCGGCAGCAGCAGTGCCCTAGCCCTTTAGGGGGACCTGTCAGGGACCCCAGCAGCTGCTGTTACCATGGACTTGGCCCAGGACCGGCAGAATGGGTCTCTGTCCCCAAGGCAACCCAGCAGGTCTGTGGAGTGAAGGGGTACTTGTACTGCCCCAGCCCAGCTGAGCTCCTCAGTGAGGCTGGGGTCAAGGTAGGCCAGCACTGGGCGGGTGGAGCTGGGTGGGGTTGGCCTGGGGTTGAGTCTGGGACCCAGTGGGATGCAGCCAGGGTGGTGCTAGGTGGGGTCTGTGGAGGGCTGGGGACTGGGCTGGCTGGGCTAGCCAGCTATTCTGGGTGGGGAGTGCGAGATGGGCCTGAGACTGGGGAACAGGATTTGGGGTCCTGGGGGCATCTAGCAGGGGAAAGTAAAGGCTGTGAGGCCAGATGGGGTCCAGATGCTGCTCCAGTCTGCTCATGCTGAGTGGACTCCTAGAGACCCCTGTGCCCAGAACTCTCCATCTTGGTGCCCAGGGCCACATATGGAGCCTTTGTACCTCAGCGACCTTCCCTCTAAGATGCCCCAGGCACAGCAGATGGGCAGGGGAGGGGCCAGGGGCGGGTGGCAGTGACGTGGGAGGAGAGGGAGCCCTCATAAGCCCTGGCCATGCTGTGACCACAGCAGGACCAGCGTGGACCGGAGGGGCCCTGAGTGGTGAGTGGTGCTGTCCTTGGAGCAGGAGTGTGGGGACTTCTCTGCAGTCCTGGGGCCAGGCAGGAGGGGACCCAGAGGAACCACTCAGTCTGTGATCCAAGGACAACCTTGGCCTTTCAGAGAGGTTGAGCCAGGAGCCGCGCTCCTGTGTGGGCAGCAGGAGCAAGGTACAGTGGAAGCCCTGGGCTGCCCTGTACTCACTAACCTCGTGGGGTCTCAGCACCCTGCGTCACGGGACACAGGGAGGGAGGATGTCTAGTGGAGAGGGCTTGTGTTCACAGCAGTGATCACGGCGGTCCTCAAGTGGGAGGTCTGGCTTCAGAGAATGAATCAGAAGGGTGCTCAGGACAGCTCACCTGGTACCTCTGGGGTCAGACTGGACAGCTGGCCATGGTGCCTTCCACAGGCTACCCATGCCTGGGTCTCCTGGCCCTGGCAGCTCATCGCTAGACTGCACTGAGAGCCTAGACTTGAATTTCTGGCAGCCTTCCCATTGGATGGAGTCTTCTCTCGGGGAAGGGCTGGTTCCCTGGTGGGGTACCCCGAGCACATACCCGGAAGGACGGGCAGTCCTCCGTTTGGATGGGCAGGACTGAAGGGCTACGCTCCCCTCCACTTAGCACAGAACGGTGTGGGGCGCAGTGTGTACATGTGGTAGGGGCTGGGGCAGGGACCCGCGTGTGGGCCTGGGCCTCATGGGCAGGTTGGAGGCAGAGCAGCCTGCGGGAGCTGGAGTGGGGCAGGGAGTCCCCCGGTGTGATGGCGGGTCACAGGCCTCTGGGACCCCGTGTCTTGGGGATGGGCCGACAGGCTTGCAGGGACACAGAGGGGAAGCTCTGGCTTCGTGGTGAGGGAGGACACCTGGACAGGTGATGAGGTTCTGTGGCTCTCCTCCCACAGGCTGCGCGCCATGAACCCCCAAGGCCACCCCGACCTCTGCTTCTGCCTCTGTCTGTGGCTGGCTGCCATCTTGGCTCATGGACAGGGACAAGGTAAGAGGGGGTCCTGCGGCCATGCCGTCCTCCCCTTTAGGACGAGCCCTCCGTTCCAGCCCTTGGCCTTCCCTTGTAGCCAAGAAAACAGCTTGAATACCTGCCTAAGAGCTGTTCTGACAAAGCAGTTGGCAGGACAGGCGGAGCAAAGGGAGAGTGACTGGTTCCTGCTCCGTCCTCACGCAAGCTTTTGGCTTGGCCCTCAGCCTTGCGGTCTTTCCTTCGACTTTGTTTAGTTGTGCCACGAACACCCATCCCATGTGCAGTAAAGAGAAAGACCCCTTCCGCTCCTGTCTGCACAGGAAAGCTTGGCTCCTGTCTGCCTCTTCGGCCTGCGCCTCTGTGGGTTACAGCCGGGGTCTCACGCGGTGGGACGGGGTGCCTCCATCTGGCCACTTTCCGACGGCTCTGAAGCCACTCCCTCTGGGTGAGGCTCGCCCAGCATGTCTGTGACCTGGGGAAGGTCTCCGCTGGAGACTTCACCTCCATGAGAAACACTGCTCAGGTGCGCCCTGGGAAGGGTACTTTCTACCAAGGGGAAACTGAGGCTTCCTGGGCTGGGCAGATGCAGCCCTCTTAGGCACATCTGGGCTTCCACAGAGCAGCGTTTTGTTCTTGGTGGCACCTCTTCCCTGTCTGAATCTGCGTGTCTGGGTCACCATCAGGCTGGTGCTGTCTGGGTGACAAATGCCTCTTCCCACCATCTTCCCGCCATGCAACCCTCAGAGCCCTGCGGGCACTGGGCCCAGGTCTGGCCTGGAGCCCGCACAGGCTGCTCTGTCTCCAGCCTACGCTCTCCCTTGGCTTAGGGAGCCGCCTGTCTGCCCATCACCTGGCAGGCCCCTTACCCCAGGATAACCTTAGGCTGAGATTTCAGTGAGAAGGAAGCCACCGTTGTCAGTTTGAGCAGATACAAGTGATTCTGCAGCAATAGGCAGAGGCAACTGTATCACCCCTTCCCAGCCAGGGTGAGCATGCCAGGGCCACCGTGTGCCCCAAGAAAGCCAGGGTGGGCCGGTGGCCCTGGTGAGGTGAGGCGAGGTGCAGCTGCAGTCGGGGGAGAGGAGCGGAACCACTGTGGGCCCCTCCCAAAGCCTCCTCCCCCAACTCGCCTGGCGATCAGAAGCCCCAACGTGTCAGAAGCAGAATGGAGAAACAGAAGGCTCTTCATGGGCAGGAGCGGGGCCCCTGCCCACATCTGGCGCTTCAGAGCCCCCACCGCATCCCCAGCACATTCCTGCCTTTCAGCGGGTTGCTCCCAGAGCAGCCAGGCCCCATCCGGAGCCTGCTCAGCGGCATCCGCCTCTGAATGGGTCATTGTGTCTGTCATGGTCACCCCAGGCCCTGCCCTCTCCCTGTGCCCCGGCTCACAGTGGGGTGGACGGAAGAGGCCTGTCACTGTCCCCGTTTTCCAAAAACAGAGCCTGGAAGCCTCCCAAGAGGCCGGGCTAGGCCCCCACTTTGCCCTGCTCCTCCCAGCTGGCCAAGGGCACCCCCTCTCACTACAGAGAAGTCACCCCCATACGAGGTCTGAGGCTGCACACGCACTGGCATAGCTGCACACATGTACACACACAGATGCACATGGATGCACACAAAACCACCACAGGCACACACATGCTTCCTGTCAGGGCCTTGTCACGCAGACTGTCCCCGGGGGACGTCAGCCTGGCATGACCTCGGCAGCGGCAAGGGGTCTGCAAGGCTCAGCTGCTCTTCCTGCATGCGACTGGGAAGGCAGATGCAGGTCCTGATGGGTCACCAGCACCGTGCACACCACCTCCTGTACCCTGGCCTTGGGCTGACTGCCTTGGTTGGAATGAGGATTCCTGTCACCAGGGACCCCGAGGAGGGCTGGGTTCTCCATCCACATGGGCTTGTTCTTCCTGTGGGGCAAGCCCCCTCAGACGCCAAGATGGGGCTGTGTTCCCTTAGAGTCCCGGAGACAGGCCTGTGCTTGCTCAGCTCTCGGGGCAGGTACAGTGGGCCCCACGCTGGTAGGATGTGGTGGGGCGAGGGGCCGGTTCTGACCGCCTCGTCCCGGCTTGTAGGAGGTGGCCGCCTGAGGCTGGCCGTGCTGCCCGAGGACCAGCTGCAGATGAAGTGGAGAGAATCACGGGGGAGTGGCCTTGGCTACCTGGTGCAGGTGAAGCCCATGGCAGGTAAGGGGCCCGTGCCTGCCTCCTCCGTGGCCCCCCAGCGTGGTGGTCACTCTGTCTCCCTGACCAGCAGCTTCCTACCACCGCTGTGCAGCAAGGCTGTTGCCACAGGATGTGGCTCTGTTATTCCTTCCTTTTTCTTTCAAATTTTTGTTTATTAGTACATGTTTAAAATACATAATAATTACATTCATTTCAAGGAGTTGGTCCATAGACATAACAGATCTTAATTCCTTTTTCATCCCTTTTCCCTCCTCTCCCTCCCCTCTTCCTCCATTTCTTGGTCTCCTTCCCATTCACGAAAGAACTATTTATCTGTTTCCTATTATCTATCTTTTATTTTGCTCTTTGATTATTTGTGCTTTGGGTTTCTCATATAAGAGAAGCCACGCAGTATTTAAGCTGGTGAGTCTGATTATTTTTCATTTAACATCATTGTCTTAAGGTGTATTGATTTTCCTACAAATGACTCAAATTTGTCCTTTATCTATTTTACTAGTCTTTTAGTAAAATTCCTTTTGGCTTTGTTAAGATACTCATTGTTTGTTTTGATTTCATTAATTTCTTCTCTTTTCTATTTCCATCCAGTCTCTTTGGATTTAACTTTCTATTCTTAAAATTGATTATTTGTTATTATTTTTCAGCTTTTCTTCTTCTTCTTCTTCTTCTTCTTCTCCTTCTTTTTTTTTTTTTTTTTTTTTTTTTTTTTTTTTTTTTTTTTTTTTTTTTTGAGACAAGGTCTCACTGGACCTTAAACTCACTATGTAGACCAGGCCTGCCTTGAACTTGTGGTTGTACACGAACTCCTGGCACGCGGAGACTTCTCCCTTGTGGAGTGCCCCTGACTTTCACTTCACTTTAGCAAAATTATTGATCTACAAAATCTACAATCTTTCTATTTGCCTTCTTTTTGTTTTACTTGTTAAAATTTTTGTTTTCTCCTTTCTCAACTTCTCCTGAGCTGACTTTTATGGAAAAATTTAAACACATGCAGAAGAAGACAGCACATATAATGCAGCTTCATGTTAACAAAGATTTAGCATCAACAGTTATCAACATACAGCCAAAATTGCTTCATGTCTCTCTACTCAACCCTGTCCATATGTTGTGTTATCTTAAAGCAAACCCCAGGCATCATCTAATTCTGTCTATCATCATTTTGGTATGTTTCTCTAAAAGAAGAGACTCCAAAATACCCTCAGTGCTCTTACTCTGTCCCCAAATTATTTTAGAGCTGTCGTTAAATATTTAGTTGTGTTTACATTTTCTGTCTTGTCTCATGTATATCGTTTGCAACTGACTGATCTGAATTGGAATCTCAAAAGAGTCCACACATCTTGGTTCTTACGTCTCAGGGAATTTTTCATTGGCAGCAGTAGTTTCCTTCTGTCCCTTTCCTTTGACCTGTATTTACCGGAGAAACGAGATTCCCTCGTTCTTGTCTTGAAGTGGCATTCGTGGCAGCATTTGGCTTGCTCCTGTCCCCAGACCTCCGTCCAGAAGTTTGGTCAGATTCAGCTCGAGTGTCTGTGCAGACAAGAGTCTGTCAGTGGTGCCGGGTAGTCCCTGCTGTACCCTGGCTGGGTGCTTCTGCCTGGTGTCACTCGTGTGCAGTTAAGACTGGTCAGTACCCGTGGGATGAGGAGTCCCTGCCCCCATCAGCTTGACAGTTACATATTCACTGACCCCATCTTAGTGACCACACTAGTGATGACAACAAACGGTTTGGATTTATGAACACGCGATATATGTGATGGCTGTTACCTTTCGCCAGGGAGTGCCACAACCTTAGACTGTAACAATTTGATTATCGTAGTTGGTTGTCAAAAATAGATTTGTGCAGGTAGGCTCAAGTCCTAGTCCATTTTCTGCCGCTATTACACAATACCACAGACTGGGTAAACTGTGAACGATGGGGGCTTGTGGTTCTAGAGGCTGGGCGTCCAAGAGCCTGGTACCAGCCCCCGGGGAGCCGTGTCATGACAGAAAGGTAAAGGCAGGGGTGGTCCCCTGTTTACCAGGAACCCATTCCTGAGGGCAGCACCCTCATGGCCTGGTCACTTCTTCACAGTGTTCAACACGGTTACATTTCAGTGTGAGTTTTGGAAGGGACATCAGGTCAGGGAGTAGCATAGACCTGGGTCTAAATACTGGTTCTACCGCTGATCAGCTGTGTGGCTGGTCCTCAGTGCCCCCGTTTCCACATCTATAAAATGGGTGTATTGAGGTTGGGAACTTCACCATATGTACACGTGCAGCACCTGGGCTGGTGCTAGGTATATAGCAAGTACTCAGTGAAGATAGCTGTCAACAGCAAGGACAACAGAAACACCTGTCTCCCCCTGCTGTGTTTCTCCTATGCTGTCTGTCCCTCTCCCCACTTGGTCACCTACAAGTCCTTCCTGCCCGTGTCACTCCCCAGCACAAGGCTGGCGCTGGGTGGAGAGACCATCCACTGCCCAAGGACAGTGGCCTGCTTTCCTCCCAGGCAAAGGGCAGGCTCCTTCTTCCCTGTGCAGCTCTTGAGCCCTGGAGTAGGCATCTACAGAGCCTCCTGAAACCTCTCAGGTCTGACTGCTGCCTCTCAGCTCCATCTCAGGGCCACTTGATCTGGCTCCTTCGTCCGAGACAGGACAGAGTGCTCTTTCGAGTCATTTATTGAATACTTGACTCCATCTCTGTCTTTAGATGGTGGAGCCACAGAGCAGGAATACGGATGCTCATCTCAGGGCCAATTGCTCTGGGGTGGTTTGTAGAGAACGTCTCACTGCTATGGGAGGCT
The DNA here is from genome assembly GCA_004026905.1 of Hystrix cristata. Taxonomy (NCBI): domain Eukaryota; kingdom Metazoa; phylum Chordata; class Mammalia; order Rodentia; family Hystricidae; genus Hystrix; species Hystrix cristata. Next base: position 24,790 of record PVJO010012220.1, read on the forward strand.
TTCTCTCGAGAAAATCCCTCTCACCGGTCCCTTGTCCTTCTCTCCTCTGGCCTCAAGGGGAGGAGACGGGGGAAGCCTGACACACTTATTACTCTGCACATACATGCACACATGCACATACACATGCACACGGACAGGTGTGCTGCCCATGTTGGCGGCCCCAGCAGCTCTCTCACCTCCACCCCCAGGGGACTCAGAGCAGGAAGTGATGCTGACCACCAAGACCCCCAAGGCCACTGTCGGGGGCCTGAGCCCCTCCAAGGGCTACACCTTGCAGATATTTGAGCTCACTGGCTCCGAGCCCATCCTGCTGGCCTGGAGGGAGTTTGTGAGTAAGTCCTCTGTTCTCCCCATCCCAGTCCGGGGGCGGGGGCGCGTGGGTGAGCACCTCCAGGCAGGAGCTGGCCACATGGGTTCATGTCCTGGCCTGTGCTAGGATGGCTCAGGGTCTGTTTCCTGCCCATCTCCCGGGAGTGGGGGTCACCCCTGGAGCCCACAGCTGTGCCCCGGGAAGGGTTGTGCCCCACCCTGGGAGTAGGCCCTGACAGCCCTTCTTCTCTCTGCAGTCGAGGATCTGAAGAGTATTTCCCTGAGCAGGAGCAGCCAGAGGCCACCAGGGTCAGCCCTGAAGCCCACCCCCTCCCCCATGGGGGGCTGGGACCCTGAGCAGAATCCTAAGCCCAGAGTCACCTTTGTCCCAAGCCAAGACCCGCCCATTCTTGGTGAACCACAGTGGAGTGAGAGTAAGTTGCTGGGAGAAGAAGGGGTGACCTTGAGCTTCTCACGCCTCTCACCATGTAGCCAGGAAGTCCCTCCCCATAGCTGACTTCGTGCTCTCCACTATCAGCTGACGCTCACTCGTCACACCCCTGGATTCACTCAATCCAGGCACTGGAGCCAGGCCATCTCTGAAACCCTCAGGAGTGTCACCTGGGTCTGGGAGGTGAGAGGCGGTGGCTGTGATCCCCTCCCATCTCCAGGCGTGCCCAGCACAGATCGGGAGCAGCTGGAGCAGACCAGGGACCCCGGGGCGCAGGAGCCCAGTCAGCGGCCCCCAGACCCGATGAGGCAGAGCCACACTGTGGCCCCTGCTGGAAAGAGCGAGGTGCCAGGTAAGGAGGCTGTTGGCTTGGGGCGGGGCCCAGATGGGGGTCAGTTCCCCATGACTTTACCTCTTCGTCAGACTGGGGTCCCCAGTGGAGGCCCTGCCTTCTCCTCGGACTCAGGCTGAAGGGTGCGCCTCTGTCACCAGGCAGGGCCAGCACCCCTCTCTGGAGGGGCCTTGTGTTCCTGCCCCCCAACCTTCTGGTGACTCGGCAGTTGCCGGGACCGTGTCACCCCGACCCATGCGGGCCTGAAGCACAGGGCTGGGCCTCCTTCTGGACGGGTGGGGTGATCACCGAGCTGGCGGTGCTCAGGAGTCTGGCTGTGGGGCTTGGCTTGCCAGGCGAGGTCTGTGCACAGATACCAGAGTGCCACCCCGATAGGAGTGCTTGGTCTCCAAAGAGCTCCAGGACCACCGGGACAGTGAGGCTGCAGCCAGGAGCTGCTAGGTGGCCCCCAACCCTGCCCCACCTCAAGTGGACCTACCTAGAGTCATCTCAGTACTGATCCTTGCTCACCCCAGTCAGCATCCCCAGGGCAGCTGGGCCTGGGTGTGTGGGGTGGACGCTGCTCAGCCCAGGAAGCAGCACTATGCAGATGATGGTATGCAGACCTGGCAAGCAGGCTGTTGAGGGCACAGGCAGCCCCCGCAGCCAAGGCTGCCATCACGCCTCTTTTAGGAGGGCTTAGAGAGGCGGAGACTGTTGACCAGAGTCCATATGGGATTTCCTAAGCCTGGGGAGACCCAAAGTCCTCAGAGTCCCTCTCCTCCCAAGAGCAGACCCCACCGACGAACTCCTGGGAGATGCTCCTATGGGGGCTGCATCCAAGCCCAAAGTGGCCCAGAAGACTGTGGAGGCTGTGGGCCTCACCCTCCCTACCTTCCTGCCTGTGCAGCCAGCCCCCAGTTCTGCTGCTTGCCGCCCACACCCACCGACATGGTCTTCCTGGTGGATGGGTCCTGGAGTATCGGCCATAGCCACTTCCAGCTGGTCAAAGACTTCCTGGCCAGCGTCATCTCACCCTTTGAAATTGGGCCAGATCAGGTCCAAGTAGGTGGGTGCTGCCCCTCACTGGCCTTCCCCAGAGGAGGGGTAGGGTGCTGCGGACTCCTGGGGCGCATCACCCAGACAGATGGCAAGATCCCTGCTGACCCAATACATGTGGTCTGAGTGGCTCAGTGACTACTCAGTAACTTCCCTGCCCGGCCAAGGCCACTGACTGGTCTGCTGGAGCAGCGGGCTCCCAGCACTCCGTCTGGTGGCTCCTCTGGGGAAACCCCGGACCCTGGAACATGTCTGCCAGGGACGGGGCTGCTGTTTGGCAGCTGTGTGCAGGGTGGGCAACTCCCACTGTGGTCCTAGATGTGGTCCTGGCCCTGTGCAGTCTTGAGGGAGGCAAAACCCTGGAGACAGCCAGCCACCTGGCCCCTCTCCCAGGCCTGACCCAGTATAGCGGAGACCCGCAGACTGAGTGGGACCTGAAGTCCTTCCGCACCAGGGAGGAGGTGCTGGCTGCCGTGCGCAGCCTCCGCTACAAGGGAGGAAACACACTCACAGGTTCGTGTTCCCCTGCCCTCAGGGGTCTGTCTGGCTCTTCAGAAGCCTCACTCCTTCCTGCTGCTTGACCTCCCTTATGCCCCTGCTGGACCCTGAAAACCCACATGAGGCTGTGGATGCTGAGCCAAAACCACAGCTCTGCGGAGGGCAAAAGCCACCTTGTGCGTCTGCGACAAAAGCACCGGCCTCTGCCCGTATCTTGCTAAAAGCGAGTGGCTCCTTCAACTGCATGCCTGGCCCTCCCCAGCTGGGCTGGCGGCCTCAGAAGTGTCACACGGGGGCTGGGTGTGGCCCTGGCAGCTCACAGGTGCCCTCTGAGGGTAGAAGAGCCATCCCTGCTCCTGAGTGCCCCCCCGCCTGGCAGAATAAACAGAGAACCCGCCCCAGGGCTAAGCACTGGGGGCAGCTGCTGCTGAGTGGGCACGAGTCAGGGGCACAGGAAACTGCCTGTCACTTGATTCCCTCTGCTCCCAAGGCCTTGCCCTGACCCATGTACTGGGGCAGAACCTGAAGCCAGCAGCAGGTCTCCGTCCAGAGGCAGCCCACGTGGTGATCTTGGTGACGGACGGCAAGTCCCAGGATGATGTGCACATGGCTGCACACATCCTCAGGGGCCTGGACATCGATGTCTTCACTGTGGGTGAGCCCCACGCAGGCCCTGGCTTCGGGTTGGTTCTCATGGCCGGGGGCTCCAAATAGCCGATAGTGTTTGCATCCTGGCTTCCCCTCACGCCCGGAGAGCAGGGCGGGCGCTTGGCCTCTGAGCCTTAGCTGCCATTTCTGCAGAGCCTGGAGGGCAGCTACACGTCGAGCTGGTCATCCACCTGGCACTTAGAGGTGTTCACCTGCACTGGCACCACCATGTGCCTGCTGCTTGCAGAACGGGCCAGGATTTTGCAGAATCCCCTGGCCTTGCCTCTCATGTAACCCTGGCCACCCTCCGACCTGGCCGCTGCCCCTGTGCCTCCCGTGCCTGGTGACTCTCTTCCCCTCTAGGCCTTGGTCACACTTGCTGCACTGCCCAATTGTCAGTTCTGTCCTGCAGGAGGAAATCTCGATTTAGGGGGTTGTCGTGGGAGCCCCAGATGCCCGCACTCACAAGCACTCTGCCCCAGCACCCACAAGGCCTGGCCAGCTGCCCAGACAGCCCAGACACCTACCCTGGGCCTAGGATGGGATGAGCACACTGGCCTCTCTTGGCCCTTGTCCCATCTCTCACCAGGTCCCATAGGGTCTTGGGTGACCCCGTGGTCTAGTTTGCAAGCAGGACAAGCGTTGCAGAGAGGACTGGGTGGCATGATCTGCCCGTCCTCGCCCGAGCAGGTGTGAAGAATGCTGACGAGGCTGAGCTGAAGCTCCTGGCATCCCGGCCGCATGACATCACTGTCCACAACGTGCTGGACTTCCCCCAGCTGGCCACCCTAGCTGGCCTGCTCAGCCGCCTCATCTGCCAGAAGGTCCAGAGCCGGAGCCTGAGCAGGGGCCCAGGTGAGGGAGCAGGGATGCTCCTAGGCCCTGCCCAACACTCTGGGCAGAGAGACAGGGAGGCTGTGGCTCCTACGTGGCACACCGGGAGGATTCTCCTGGTCCTGAAGCATCCGCAAGCCCCACCAGGAGGAGTGAAGGGGAGCAACTTTCCTGTCCCTCTTGCAAGTGACCACCGGGGGGAGCCGGCTGAGGTGACTTCCCCAGGCCCAGACCACCCTCTTCTGCCCACAGCCACACCAGCCCCAGCTGCTCAGGCTCTGGATGCCTTCCCCACACCCACCAGCCTGGTCCTGAGCCAGGTCACCTCCTCTAGTATCCGCCTGTCCTGGACACCGGCCCCACAGTCTCCCCTCAAGTATCTCATCGTGTGGCGGCCATCTAGGGGCGGCACCCACCGGGAGGTGAGCATATTTGCATCTTCGGCTTGAGGGACCTTGCTGGGGTCACCTGCATAGAGCTGGAGCAGCTGCCAGGGACTGGGCCAGTCATGGCTTGGCTGGGGTTCTGGTAGCTGTGGCTGAGTGTTGGGATACAGGCCACATAACCAGGTCCACACCGAGAAAGGACAGCTGGGGCAGGGACAGGGCAGGATGCGTCAGACCACAGAGCAGAGCCGGTCAGAGTAGGAAGCATCCTGGAGGTGGCCAAGGGGCCAAGGATGTCAGGAGGTGGCTTTGATGGCAAAGGTAACCATCGTGACTGGTCAGCGGATGGGCTCGGTTGTCTCACCCGCCCACGCCGTGTCCGCTGCTGCTCTGCTCGATGGCAAGGACCCAGCCGCATGGGAGCCGAGACGCCCGCATTCCCCGTGCCCAGCTCCCCAGGTGAGTTTTCTTGTCCTGCAGCCCATCCCGATTTGCCCCGCCTGCTCTGTTTCAGATGGTGGTGGAGGGGCCCACCGCATCTGCGGAGCTTCAGAACCTGACCTCTGGCACCGAGTACCTGGTATCTGTGCTCCCTGTCTATGATGGTGGGGTCGGCGAGGGCCTGCAGGGCCTGGCAACCACAGGTGGGTGGGCATCTGCGGCCCCTGCCCTCCCTCAGGGCCTGGCACCGGCAGACGTGCGGTGGGCAATCCTGGGTGTGAACCACCCAATAAGGCCCTGGGTACCCTCTGACCACAGCCCCTGCCCTTGCTCTGTTAAATGTGTCACACAGACAGTGCGAGAGCTGGCTGTTGTATACCCTGAGCTGTGTAGCATCTCTTCAGTGTCCTGAAAGGACACTCTGCTCTCCTCCATCCCCAGCAGGACACCGTACACCCCTTGACCCCCAGAAGGACGCTCTGCGCCCCTTCAGCACCACCCCGCCCCTTGCCCAGCCCTGGCATCCTCTGCTCTGCTCTTGCTGTCTGGCTCTGCCACTTCTGGTCATTCAGAGAAACAGCATCGCATGCTCCCACCTCAGGCAAATGGCCTTAGATGGACCGCAGGGTGCTCTGGCTTCCTCAGAACTGTGGGCCAAAACTCGGCCCCAGTGCCACTGTGGCCCCTCTCCTTGAGGACACCACACACACACACCCAGAAGTGGGAAAATCCTTGTGAAGCTCAAACTAGGGCCCCTTGCTCATGGGTGTGACTTCCGTGTGTGCCATGTTCTCAAAGTGCCCCCTGATGGTTGCCCCTACCCAGCGCCCCTCCCTCCGCCCCGGGCGCTGACCCTGGCTGCGGTGACACCCAGGACCCTCCGCCTCACCTGGCAGCCCTCGGCTGGGGCCACCCAGTACCTGGTGCAGTGCTCACCGGCCTCCCCCAAGGGCGAGGAGGAGGGGAGAGCGGTATGTGGCCCAGGGAGGGGGACAGAGGTGGTGGGGATGGATGGGGTAAGGGTAGAACCAGCCTGGGTGCCATGTCCCTCCAGGTGCGGGTGGGGCAGCCCGAGGTGCTGCTGGATGGCCTGGAGCCAGGCAGGGACTACAAGGTCTCGGTGCAGAGTCTGCGAGGGCCAGAGGCCAGCGAGGCCCGGGGCATCCGTGCCAGGACCTGTGAGTGCCCACCCCGGCTGCCTGCCCACAGGGCAGATGCTCCCTCCACTCTGTTCTAAGCCTTCTGAGGGGCGGGGGTCCCGAATTGCTCTCAGTCCTCCCGCTGCCCACCCGCGCCACAGGTCCCAGGCAGCAGGGAGTGTCAGCCCCTGAGGCTTTGCTCTGCTCTGCAGCCATCCTGGCCCCCCCAAGACACCTGGGCTTCTCGGATGTGAGCCATAACTCAGTCCGTGTGACCTGGGAGGGCACCCAGAAGCCCTCACACCTGGTCAGGGTCAGCTATGTCTCCAGTGATGGTGGCCACTCAGGACAGGTAGGAGCAGACCAGCCTGGGGCCTGAGTGTTCTGAGGGCCCCTGATACGCAGACCCCGGGGGAGCCCAGTGACATCAGTGCCCCGACATGCCCCTCCCACGGGCTCTCCCTCATCCTCCAGAACTCAGTCCCCGTCTGTGCCATCTGCGCTCGCTCAGCCTCTGGGCTGGCCTGGGGAGCACGGTCAGCATCGCCCGGCCCTTAGGGCGCTTGGTGCTGTGGGAGTTGGGTAGAGACTGAGGCAAAGGAGTGAACACGCTCTTAGAAAAACAGCCACAGTGAGGCTGCAGATGCTCACGGTGTGGAGGCCAAGCTGGCTCTAGGGTCAGGAGGGGAGCAGGGAAGGAAGGTCCCGACCTTGTGGGCCATCCTGGGCTTCCACAGTCAGTACTGTTTTCCATTTTGAGCATCACAGGGTCCTGACTGCATGTGTTGGGTTTGGGTCTCTTCCTGGCAGGGCCGCTGGTTGCCCACTCTATCTGCCTGTGGCCCCCTTTTCCCCACAGAAAGAGGCTCCTGGGAACGCCACCTCGGCCACTCTAGGCCCCCTCTCCTCCTCCACCACGTATACTGTCCGTGTCACCTCCCTCTACGTCAGAGGCGGGTCCTCCACGCTGACTGGCCGCGTGACCACACGTGAGTGGGCCCAGGGGTGGGCTGCACCCTCCGCCCCACTCCACGGTTCGGATCGATATGCATGTGGTGGTGTCTGCTCTGGGCCACAGCTGAGCCCAGAGGGACAAGTGCTGGTCAGGCGTGACGGGGCGTGCAGTGAGGCGGGGGCTGCTCGTCCCAGGGCTGGCGCTCCAAGCTGTCTCCCATCCCCACCTTCCAGGGAAAGCGCCCGGCCCAAGCCAGCTGTCTGTGGCAGAACTGCCGGGGGATGCGGTCAGGCTGACGTGGGCAGCTGCAGCCCGGTCCGGCGTGCTTGTCTACCAGATCAAGTGGATGCCCCTGGGAGAGGGGAAGGCCCACGAGGTGTGGGTGGGCAAGGGCGTGGCTCGACCCTCAGAGAAGACCCTCCAGACCAGGTCCTGGGACCGAGCCAGGGCTTGGGCCCTACTTGAGCCTATCTTGGGGACACCACCCGCCAGGGCCTGTGAGCAGGGTCTCCGATAAGAGGCCTCGTATGGGCCGGGTGAACACCCAGACCCTCCTCTTTCAGATCTCTGTCCCGGGCACTGTCAACACAGCTGTCTTGCCTGGCCTGGGGAGGCGTGCGGAATACGAAATCACTATCCTGGCCTATTACAGGGACGGGGCCCGCAGTGACCCTGTGTCGCTCCACTATACCCCCTGTAGGTATCTCCTCTTCCACCTGACTGAGCTTGAGGCAGGAGCACCCCAAGGGGGATCCCAGACTCACCCAGTACCACAGGACCAGGAACTCAGACTCCCAGGATCAGGGTAGACGCCTCAAGTCTCAAGGGCTACTGGGCCTTGACAGGCCACACAAGTGTTCCTGGGGTCAAAGTGACTTGGCATGGGTGACATAGGCTCTAGGCAGAGGCAGCTTGGGTGGAAGGCCCTGTAGGCTTTGTGAGGTCTTGGTAGGGGCACGGTGCGGATAGGCAGGGCACGGCGCAGATGGGCAGGGCAGGGCACAGAGCATGGTGCAGGGCTGTTTGGTTGGTCCTCTGGGCCTCAGGGTGCCCCCTTCTGGCAACCCTGAGTACCACTCTGCTTGTGCTGTTGTCCAGCTGCAGTGAGCAGGGCACCCCCCTCAGGCCTGGCCCTGTCCTCAGAGACTCCCAACAGCCTGCAAGTCAGCTGGACACCCCCAAGTGGCCGTGTTCTCCACTACCGGCTCACCTATGCACCGGTCTCAGGCTCAGGACCTGAGAAATCGGTGAGTCTGAGGAGCTGGAAGCTGCTGTCCTCCAAGGGGCCCTCTGGGGGCGTCCAGGGGCCAACAGCTGAGACCTGGCCTACCCTATCTGCTGCGGCTGACTGCCCTGCTCTAGTGAGAGACACACAAAGAGAAACCAGCTACATAATGAGCAGGTCAGGATGGGGCAGCTCAGGTGACCCCTGTTCCCCAGATCTCTGTGCCAGGACCCACGAGCCATGCCACACTCCCTGATTTGCTGGCTGCCACCAAGTACCGGGTCCTGGTCTCAGCCGTCTACAGAGCAGGGGAGAGTGTGGCGGTGTCTGCCACAGGCCGAACCGGTGAGTGGACAACAAGATCCCAGACCAGCCATGTGTCAGACCCATCCAGACCAACCAGACCCTAGCAGCCCAAACCTGTGGAGCCCTGCAGCAGGACATGGTCTCCTTGGGGAGGAAGCCCCTGGGCCTGTCTGCATCTGTTAGTCACTGCTCAGCCCACTGCACACATCCCAGAATGGCAGAGGGCAATGGAAGGAGATGGGGGCTTCCCCATGAAACCTTTCCACTCCAGAGTGCCAACCCACCTCTAGTGGGACCACAGCAACCCAGACAGAACCTTCCCTGCAGGTACCCCAACCCAGGCCTGGCCTGCACATCCCACACCACCAAGAGTCTGTGGGGCCGGGAAAGCCAGCTTCAGAGCTCAAGCCTGGGAGGAGGCCAGGTCACAGTGGTTGGGAGATGGCCTGAGAGTTGGGCTGCCCTGCTCTTGATGCTGCAGGGACCTGGATGTGTCTCCCTTGGCCCTGGGGTTCCCCCACCAGGCCAGGGCCCAGCTGGGAGGACCCAGTGCTTGCAGTTCTACTGGTTTTCTTGGCCAGCCTCAGTCCTCAGAGCAGGTCCACAAAGGCCTGAGTCCTCTACCTCAGCTCCCTCTGGCATCCCCACTGGGGTCATCCGGGTGGGGACAGGGTGCCCTCTGAGTGGACAGCCACCATGGTGGGCAGTAGTTCCTGCCATTTGCTGCACACACTGAGCCTAGCCAAAAAGGGAGCCTGTACCCCTAGCCCCATCTGGCACGCATCCCCACGTCCCCTCTCCACACACCCAGGCCTATCCCTGGCCCTGCTGTCTGAGCCACATCCAAGGCCAGTGCCACTCAGGACATAGCACCCAGTGGACTCCTTTGTTTTGGCCCTGGGCCCAGAGGAGGTGGGCCATTCCTGTCTCCTTCCCAGAGGGGTGGGGATCACACAACTTGAGTGCAGGCACAGGAGAGGTGACACAGGCCCAGCTGTGCCCACACAGGACAGGCATTGCCCATGCAGTGGCCCTCTTCTGGGGGTCGGTGGGCTTGAGGTGGCTCATGTGGCCTCTGTCTCCTCACAGCAGCCTGCCCGGCCCTCCACTGGAACGGCTCCCTTCCAGGTAGGTCCTGGGCACCTGGGAAAGCTGTGCTCTGTCCTCTGCTGCCTGCTTCCTTCAGGCTCTTCCTGGTGTGCAAGGGCCAAGGAAACGGTGACTAGGGGCTGACATAGTATGCTGAAGGATGTTGGATGAGGCCTGCAGCTTCTTAGGTGGCTCCCTGAGGCTGGCAGAGCGACTTTACTCCTGCTTCACACTGGGGAACTGAGGCTCGTCCAAGGTTACTTGCAGGATGTCAGTGTCCCAAGGGTCCAGGGCAGGTGGATGGCCCAGTGGTGCGAGGCTGTGTCTCACCGCAGGGCCCAGCAAAGGCTGCTGTGGGGGACAGTAGGGTGAAGCTGGTTCCCTGCAATAAGCCTCCTGCTCCGGGAGCCTGCTGTGGCTCCTGCAGCTCTGCCCATGCAGGGTGTGGTGGGGCCAGGCAGGGTTCAGGGCCACGGAGGGTTGTCAGGCCACGTGGGCTGCAGTGCCAGGCAAGGGAAAGCCAGCGAGGTCTTCCGTAGGAGGAAACAGATGCTTGGAGGCTGGGGGTGCAGAGCACAGGTGCTGGGGGTTCTGGGGCAAGGACAGGCCTGGCCAGTGCGGGGCTGGATTCTCCCTGGGGGGGCAAGGTGGCAGTGGGTCCAGGGCCAGAAGCAGTTCTCCTCGCCTCCCCTCCCATGCTCTGGCCTCCCACTTCCAGCCCAGGCTGCCCCCTTACTGGCCCCTTCCTCCCACTTCCTGCAGTCCCCTGAGTCTGAGTCTCTCCATCCCCTGATCCTCCCCTCCTATCCAATTGTCCCTGGCCACCCTTCTCTGTCCTCCCAGGGTTTGACCTGATGTTGGCCTTCGGCCTGGTGGAGAAGGAGTACGCCTCCATTCGCGGCGTGGCCATGGAGCCCTCAGCCTGGGCTGCGACCCCAACCTTCACGCTCTTCAAGGATGCTCAGCTGACACGGCGGGCCAGGTGCAAGAGGCATGGGTACCAGCGGGAACTGCAAGTGGGCTACAAGGGATCAGGTGGGCAGAGGTGGACGGGGAGGAGCCTGGCCACCCCTTTCCGTGGCCCAGTCGTGGTCCCAGCTCCTGGAGCCCTGGAGCCCTTGACATCACTCCGCAAATCACAGACTGGCCTCAGCCCACGTGCTCTGGAAATTCTCATTCTACAGACTCATCAAGCCTCTCAGGTTTAGAATGAGGTTACCTGTGGTGTGTTTTTGCAATCACACATGGGTCTTTCCCCCGTGTGCCCCGGGTCGTTCACACTGCCAGCATCTTTCGTGGGAGCTGGGAGCTGGGAGCTGATCTTTGGCTGGCTGCACATTTGCTCGGTACACTGACTGGGCAAATCCGCTGCTGTCCTCGGCTCATAGTGACTGCTCTAGAGTGGCCATGACAGGACTTGGGGTCCCTGGCATCTGGCAGCCACCATTCTGTTTACCCTGATAGTCAGATCATAAACCTGACCTGCAGTGCACATAGCACAGCTTCACAGCAAGAATGGGGACTCGCTTTCCAGACCCCCAAAGAACTGAGACAAAGCCACAAAACAAAAATGAGTCTCGAGGTCTCACAAGGACACAGGGTATGCACCGCACTGAGGACAGACCTGGTGTTCATGGTGTGGGCACAGCAGGGAGGCCCCTGGAGGTCTCATGGCTCCCAGGATCTAGGTGTGGTTGGTGAGCCTGGGCATCTGTCCTTCTTAAGAGCAAATGAAGGCCAAAGAGGAGGCCGCAGGCCAAGGGGAACAACTTTATTGGGCGGCCCAAGGTGCTAATCCCCGCCCCTCCCTTGCCTCTCGGTGAACCTGGACCAGCAGGGGCAAGGACTCCCACACCCTCTTAGCACTTGGACGAGTGTGGTTAGTGGAAGTGGCTCCTCAGGGCAGAGCTGTTGACTGTGGGCTCCTGACCCTGGGGTGACCCCGGAACCCTCCAGGTGGGTCCCTTTAGCCAGCAGCCTCCTCACCCACATAGAGACCCTGCGGCACAGGTGACCACATCACTGTCCTGCCATCAGGTTAGGTGCTTCCCAGCACTTCCCGTTGAACCTGACAGCCCTGGTGGGGGACCTGTGCTTCACGTACCCCATCTTACTCATGGAGGGGCTGAGGCAGGGAGACCGCAGCTTGGCCTCAAAGCCCCCGGGCTGCTCCACGGCCGCCCTCCCTGTTGCTCATACCCTTGCCTGTCCCCGCAGTGACATCCACCCAGCTGCCCTCCCACTGGAGCACACCGTTGTCTTCCTTCTGCGCCTGCTACCCGAGACACCCCGAGAGGCCTTCGCCTTGTGGCAGATGACAGCCGAGGACTTCCAGCCTGTCCTTGGGGTTCTTCTGGATGGTATGTGGCCCAGTGTCACCTTGGCAGCAGAGAGGGATGGGGCCCTGTGTCGCCTTCTCCTGACCGTGGCACATGAGTCAGGTTCCAAGTGGGGCTGCATGGTCTCTGGCAGCAGGAGTATCAATGCCTCCTCTCAGCAAAAGCCAGGTGTCCCGGACAGGGCCGCCGTGCACACTGAGGGGCTCTGGACCCCCAGGGCATGGCCTGCCCACAGCGGGGAGCCCCTGACCAGGGCCTGTAGTGTCCATACTCTGTCCTTCCCATTTCCCGGGCTCTGAGACTGTTCTCACTGCTCGTTGCCTTTCCCTGGCAGCCAGCAGGAAGTCACTGACCTACTTCAACCACGACGCCAGGGCTGCCTTGCAGGAGGTCACCTTTGACCTGCAGGAGGTGAAGAAGGTTTTCTTCGGGAGCTTCCACAAGGTCAGCTATCTGCCTGAGCCCCCTGACCCCTGCCCGCTGGCCCACTCTGCACGCAGTGTTCCCTGGAGCACCAGACCCTGACCCTGAGGTCCCTTTGCCCCTGCTGTTCCATCTTCATTTGGGCCAAATAGCAGCCCAGCCTTTCTCTTTCAGAGGCGCCCGTAGCAGGCGTCACTGGGAAGCCGAGGCCCAGTGAGGTGGGCTCCCAGGGTGTCGAGGCTAGAGCAAGACTGCAGCCCAGCCCCAGGTGGTGGCTCCTTGCTCCGCCTGTTTGGGTCTGGATCTGGCAGCCAGGACAGTGTTGATCCTGGGCCTGGGCAGCAAGGGACCTCGGAGGTGTCTTGGCAGGTACACGTGGCCGTGGGCCATTCCAAGGTCCGACTCTACGTGGACTGCCGAAAGGTGGCTGAGAAGCCCATGGGAGAGGCTGGCAGCTCGCCTGTCACTGGCTTTGTTACACTGGGGAGGCTGGCCAAGGCACGGGGCCCCCGGAGCAGCTCGGCCACAGTGAGTCCAGGCCTCCTGCAGGGCAGGTGGGGCTTGTCCTTGCAGCCTTCGTTTGGCTGACCTGCCCGCCGTGGTCTAGTTCCAGCTCAAAGTGCTGCAGATCGTGTGCAGTGACACCTGGGCAGATGAGGACAGGTGCTGTGAGCTCCCTGCTTCGGTAGGTGCAGCGAGGCCCTGGCACAGCACCTCAGCCCCGTGCAAGTGCCACTCGAAGGGCAGAGTCAGGCAGATGGCCCTGTCTGGATGACCGCTGTGCTGTGCTCGGGCAGGCTTTCTGGATGAGGGTAGCTAGATGGGACAGTCCCAGAGGCCCTGGGGCAGGCCTGGGAGCCCCTTCTGTGTGGCCCAGGCAGAGTGCACATGGGCCAGGCAGGGGCTCATCCAGCAGGGCTGGGGTCTCCCAGGCCAGCTGGGGACTCAGCAATCTGCAGACCTGAGCCAGGGTCCCCGCTGGTTGTGCACACATGGGCTTAACATCTTGCACCCTGGACCTGCCCACTGACACTCCCACCCCTACACCAGATGTGTGTCTAGTGGTTTCCCTGGAGCCAGGTATCCTGGGCTTGCTGAGCCCTCGGGTCAGACCAGAACCAGGGGACGGTCCCCTGACGCATGGTCTCCTTTCTTTCAGAGGGACAAAGAGACATGCCCAGCCTTGTCTTCTGCCTGCTCCTGTTCCTCTGACACCACTGGACCCCCAGGGCCCCAAGGTCCTCCAGTAAGTCCAGCAGCCTGTCCCCTGGCGGGGGGTTCAGCTGGCATATGGCTGCCATGGCAACACAGGGAAGCCCCCCCTCCAACAGCCACTGCCCCTCCCGCCCAGGCCTGAGATGCAGAAGGGACCCCTGTGTGTCTCCTCCCTGCTGCAATCACCCAGCCCATGAGCCCGGCCCCTCATTCTCTTGACTGGGCCCCCTTCAGGGGCAGGTGCTGAGTCTAGCGTTTCCCAGAAGTCCCTGTCTGGATGGGAGCCAGGTCCAGCAGACTTCCAGGACTGTGCGATGTTGTCTGCCCTGAGGCACAGCCCTGCAGGTGGCTCTGAGCTGGGTGCTATGGGTGGCAGTTCAGCACCTGCAGCAGGTGGTGTACAGCCCTTTCTACCAGGTTCCAGGGCGGCAGCTCCCCAGGCCCTGGGCCCTCCTGAGGGGTGGGACCTAAGAGAAGCTCAGACCAGCCTGGTAGAGTCACCTCCGCCAGCTCAGTCTGGGCTTCCATGTAGGCACATTTGTCAGAGCATACACCCTGAACTTGGTGGCCTACAGGTCTCCCCCACATAGAGGAGTCTAAACCCACATCTGTCTGAAGCTAGCATATGCCAGCTGGAAGGGGAAGGAGGCCAACATTTCCCTGCCCATGGAAGGCCCTTCCCCAGTCACAGGGACAGGAGTCCAGGGCTGGGCCAGGCTGGAGGTTGGTCGGGTAGAGCCCAAGATGGGCCAAGGGTTAAGGTGGGTTTGGGGCTCAGCCCTGTCTGTGCCTTTCCAGGGTTTCCCTGGGAGGAACGGCGTCCCAGGACAGCAGGGCCTCCCAGGGCCCAAGGTGAGTCTCATGGGGCATAGGCAGGTGCAGGGGCCCGACCTGCTGCAGGAAGACCCTTGTGCACACTCAGAACACAGGGAGCAAGCTGCACATCACCCTCCCCAGGCACGGCTGGGAGAGTGCCCCAAGCTGGGGACAGTCAGGGAACCCAGTACTCCAGGGAAATTGGGGATCAGTCTAGGCTGCCCTCTCACCTACTGGACACTGGCCCTGAGCCTAGTGTTGCTGGATGCTTCCTCTCCACCCACCCCACCCTGTCAGCAGGGCCTTTTCCACGGCATGATGTGACAGAGACTTGGACCTGTGAGCCACCTACCTAGTCTGTGGGCCCAGACTGCCCGGCTCTGAAGCCACCCTTTGCTCCACTTTGTGGACACTTGCCGAGTGCCCCTGTGTGGGGGCACCAAGGAGGTTAAGTTTTCAAAGTAGCTTTGCAGATACTTGGCTTCCACACACTCATGCCTGACATACCCGGGGGCAAAGTTCTGGCTCTGCAGAGAGGGAAGTAGAAGATGGCGTGGAAGGGAAAAGGGTGCTCTCCTGGCCAAGTTCCAGAGGTGGACCTAAGCCATGATGCTGCTCGCATGAAGGTGCCACCTGGCTGCCCAGGACCTCAGCCGCCTTCCTGGCAGCCTTCCTGGGGTCCAGGGAGTCTGCACACGGTGCCGCGAGGCCACCTCACACATGCCGCCGGCCAGGCTGTGTGTCCTGTGTAGGGGCGTCTTGTGTCCCTGGACTTGGTGTGACCCGTGTTTCCATACAGACGTCTAAGGAATCTCAGTCAGCCTCACTGGTCTGTCTCTGTGGCTTTGGAGTTTTGTAAGCAACTTTGAAGGCCTTCCTTAGTCTGGGGCAGAAAGCACAACCTCGTTTCTCCTGGACCACCCGGGGCCTTTCACATATGTGCATCCTTTCCTCACCCACTTACTTGGTTTGCAGTGGGGGAGGGGCCCAGCAGCAGCTCTTCCAGTCTTGCCCCACAGCCCCAGTTCGCTGCTGAGGAGCTGGCCATCTTCACCGTATCCCTCCATCCCTTGGTGCTCGGGCATACCTGCCGAGCTGTCCATCTTCACAGGCAAGGACCTCACCTCTCAAATCACACCCAGCCTTTGGTATCTGCAGCTTTCACGTGCTCGGATTCCATCAGCTGCAAATCAAAAATATTTGAAAAAAATATTTCTTCCTGACGATGCTGTGAGCAATGGCATGTAACTGTTTATGTAGCACACACATTGTGCCGGGTGTTATGTGTCATCTAGAGATGATTCAAGGCACACAGAAGGATGTGTGGCAGGGTCGAGGCAAATACTCTGCCACTTCACCGAAGGGGCTTGAGCCAGCATGGATCTGGGGGTCCTCAGGAGTCCTGCAATCAGTCCCTACAGAGACCAAGGGAGGACTGTGCTTCGTATTTGTTTACAGCTTTGGTATCTGGAATGCTGGCCCTGGTTATCTTTTGCCCCAGAACGTTCCTGGCCCTCTGCTTATTTCATCATTCGCTGAACTGTAGACCACTTGTCCACTTACCCTAAAAAGTTCAGTTGGTATTTTTATTGGAATCACATTCAGTCTATAACTGTACTTAGGAGCAAGTAACACTTTCAGAATCCAACTCTTCTTATCTAGGAATGTGGCATGGCCATCCTTCTGTCTCGTTTTGTTTTGGGTACTGGGCTTGGACCCAGGCCCTTCTCACTGAGGAACATCTGCAGCCCCTTTTTATTTTGTATTTTGAGCCAGAGTCTCACCAAGTCACTAAGTTGCCCAGGCTGGGCTGGAACTTTTGATCCTCCTGCTTCAGCCCCCCAGAGTGCTGGGATTGCCAGGCCCAGTTCCAGCCTTCCTTTTGTCTCGATGCCTTGTGACCTGGAGTGAAACTTGCAGGGAGTCGCTTCTCCTGAGACCCTGGGCTCTTTCCCACCAGATGCTGCACCTTCTGCCACTGTCCTGAGGCTTCTGTCATTACAGCTTCTGCCTCATTTTTTATAGGCAGTCTGTGGTTTCTAAGGATTATTCTGTGTCCGGCTTTCTTATTCAGCTGTCTTATTTGTGGTTCTGTTTTTACTCTCAGGTGGTTTTTCTTGGATTTTCCAGGTTTGCAGTGACATCATCTGCAAATAATTACCGCGCCTTCTGCGGTCTGATTTTCTGACTAGCTTCTTTCTCTTGCCTGAGGTGGGTGCTGCAGAATCCCACTCAGAACACAGTGAGGCCCAGACGTGCTCGGCCTCCTCCTGACTGCACAGAGCTGCCCGGCTCTGTCTGCTGAGTGTAGAGTAGGCTCGGAAGCTGAAACAGATCTACTTCGTCACATGATAGTAAAATCCATTTATTCTTAATTTATTATGAGATTTAAAAATCAGGAATGGATGTTAAATAAGATTTAGTGTTCATTCAGCATCTGTGGACATATGAAATGATTTCGCCTCAGACCTATTTGCTATTAATTTTGCCCTGTCCCGAGATACCAACTCTTCACACCTCTGTTAGAGGGCCAGCTCTCTCCTGGGCCCCACCTAGTCCTCCTGCGGCCTGCTGCAGGCTCTGTCCTGACGTTTTATTTACCGTTTGTGTGTTGATCCTCATGGCTATGGAGTTTGCTTTATAGATTTTGGGACGTTGATTTGCTTAATTCAAAAAATAATTTGGAAGTGTGTTTTGCCCCCAATTTCAAACAGTTTAAACAACCCTGGTGTCATTGGTCCCTTAGAATTTGAATTTCCAGTGAACTCCGAGTTGGTGTCTGGGGGTTCAGAGCTGTGTGTGTGGCCTGTGGAGCCCCTGCCCCACCCCCGACAGTGGTTTCTGCAGCACTGCCCCCCACTTTGGAGCCCGGACTGGGGCGCCTGGGGCAGGGGGGTGGCGACAGAACTGCCACTTGCTCCTTTGTGGCCAATAGCAGCCCTGATTGGTTGCTGAGGAGCTGGCCGTCTGTGCCGTACTCCATCTTCTCTCTGTGCCCTTGGGAGAAGCAACCTTGGCTGGTTCTGCTCTGTGGACAAGGCTATGCCTGGCCCTCTCAGGGTGCTGCAAGGGTAGCCTCTGACCTCCAGCGGCGGCACTGTGTGGACTGGGTCTCAGAGCCATGTGGTAGTGGCCAGAGAGGCGGAGGGCTGCAGTGAACAGGAAGAGACATGGGTGGTGGTGCAGAAGTTAGTCCCCACTTGTATCTCCAGGGAGAGCCAGGGCCGCCGGGGCAGACAGGACCTAAGGGCCCCGGAGGACAGCAGGGATCACCAGGAACCCAGGGCCGTGCAATCCAAGGGCCTGTGGTAGGTGCAACCCATCCCCCCACCCCACCCCCACCCATTCTCCCTGCCGCCCAGACCACCTTCCCCTCCAGGGTCCACCAGGGGTCAAAGGAGAGAAGGGAGACCACGGATTCCCAGGCTTGCAGGTAGCGTGGGCTGGGCTGTGGCGGGGCAGGGCCGTGAGCGGTACCCCTCCTCTGGGTATGACCTTGGGTCCTGCCTGGCTGGCCACCTCTCTTCCCTTTCAGGGCCACTCTGGCCAGCAAGGCACCCCTGGGAGAGTTGGCCTCCAGGGACCAAAGGTACTAGCTGCCCCGTGGGTGGGCGAATAGCTGGAGGTGTAGGACAGGGGCAGGGTAGGGGCTTCCCCTAGTCTGTCTACCCTCAACACCCTGCATCCTGGCCAGGAGGAAGGGGAGCCCCAGCCTGCACCAGGGCCAGGTGCCATCGCTGCCTGGGGTTGGGCGAGGGCAGCAGCTCAGCAATCCTGGGGCAGGTGTGTGCCTGCCTTCTTGGGGTGGCTCATCTGGTGCTCAGCACACCCTTCTCCCACAGGGAATGAGAGGACTGGAGGGGCCTGCTGGCCTGCCTGGACCCCCTGGCCCCCGGGTAGGCACTGCCTCCTCCTGAGCCCTCACCGGAATCCCTGAGGCTCCTTGGAGCTGGGCGTGCTGGCCTGAGAAAAAGAAACTAAATACTGTCTGCTGCTGTCCAGCCATCCCAGGAAACGACTGGAGGAGGCGTATGCCTGCAGGAACCATCTCCAGGGTTCTGCCTCTGGGCCTGGAGCACACTCCTGTGGAGACATAGCATTTGCCCAGCCCCCATGGCTCCTGCACCCCAACTGTGGGACAGGGGTGCCGGGCTTCTGGTTGGGCCTGCTAGGGGTGGGAGGTCAGGCTGGCTGCAGAGACACACTCCCCACCCCACACCTGCTGTAAGCCATTCCCAGGGGGCGGGGCATCAAAGTTGGCCTGGGAGCTCTGCTGGCAGGCCGTGGGCTCTGACCTTCTCTCCCCAGCTCAGCACTTCCCAGGGGTCTTTGCTGTGTGCCTTCTTGGGGTGCCAACTGCCTGGCAGACCCCTAAGTTGGTCTCAGGACAGCAGCCAAGTCCCAGCTGGCATCTTTTGCAGGCCACCCTCTGGGGATTGTGTTGCCCACAGTATACCCAGGCAGCTTGGGTGCCGCACAGGGGATTTAGGGCACAACCTCTGACAGACAGCTGGCTGGCGGGGTGGTCCTCCCTGGGCACCGGGTGAGGGGTGTTAAGGTCTGCCCTGGGTGAGGGGTGGGGGGATTTGCCCTTGGCACTGGGGTGGGGGGCAGGACCTGGACCAGGTTGGGGAGGTCTGAGGGCAGCTGAGGTTGAGCTAAGAAGTCTAGCCTTTGTCGAGCAGTAGACCCAGGCTGCTCAGGAACCAGGATCAAGGGGGTAGACTTACTAGGGCCCCCGCTGAACTCTGACATCCACTCTCTGCAGGGCTTCCAGGGCTTGGCGGGAGCCAGGGGCGCCAATGGGGAGCGAGGGCCTCCAGGGGCTGTGGGGCCCACGGTGAGTCCTCTCCCTACCCAGCCACCAAGAGTCCAGTGACATGCTGTGTCCAGGCTCAGGGACTTCCTGCTCTCACCAGTGGAGGTGGGAGTGGGGGGCAGCTGAGAGAGAAGCAGCAGCTGCTTCTTGGGAAGTCAGCACCCCTGATGACCTGCAAGCAAGTTGGGGGGGCTTCAGCAGCTTTGCAGGGTCCCAAGTTCCAGTCCCTGCTGCAGGACATCAAGCCTGGTTTGCCTGCTCTGGGGCGTAGGTGAGGGGCACATGCTCCTAGGACTTGGGAATTCAGGCTGGGACTTGTCTTCACACTGTGGCTGGGTCCCAAGCACCTGTGTGCAGGAGCCCAGGCCTCAAGTAGGGCTGGCTGTCTGGACTCAAGCTTTGTTGCATCTGCAGCAGCCTCTGAGTCGCTGGTCCCAGACCAGATTTCTCCTTTGCCTCCTGCTGCAGGGGCTGCCAGGACCCAAAGGGGAGCGAGGAGAGAAGGTGGGTGAGGCCGAGAGTCTGGGTCTTCGGCTCAACTCGGTGATTGGGCCTTCCTGAGTGGTGCCAGCCACTGGTCCCAAAGCCTTGTCCCCCTTCCAGGGTGAGCCTCAGTCCCTTGCCACCATCTTCCAGCTGGTGAGCCAGGCCTGCGAGTCAGCCATCCAGAGTGAGTGAAGCCTCCATCTGCCTGCCCTCCTTCCTCTTCCGCGGGGCCAGGGTCCTGCTGACTGCCTCCTCCCCCAGCACACATGCTCAAGTTGGACTCCTTCCTCCACGAGAGCACCAGGCCCCCAATGCCCATTCTGGTGGAGATGGCCGGGCCAGGCCGGCCCGGGCCCCTGGGGACGCACAGCCTTCGCAGCAAGGCTTCACTGCCTGGAGACCAGGCACGTGGAGACCGCCGCTCCGAGCACCAAGGTACAGGCTTCCTGCTCTCCGGGAGGAGCTCTGGGGGTGGGGATGAGGTGGTTCCCCCGGTCCGGGCCGGTCCCGTGTGCGTGTGCGTGTGCGTGTGTGTGTGTGTATGTGTACATGAGTGTGTGTGGCTCTCCTGACTTGTCTGGAGTTGGTGGAGTCCCACCCTTTACCCTGAAGGTGTCTGGGAACTGAGGCCGGGTGTGGGAGCCCACAGGCGCTCTGGGAACCCTTGCCCTCCCCTGGGCCCATGATAAAGTGCTTAGTAGGGGCTCAACGGCTGAGCTCTCAGGCCCTCTGAGGTCCAGATCTGCTGCCCTGCCCAAGGAGGGCACCCACCTTCCTCTCTGGTCAGAGGGGCTCTGAGAAAGGAAAGCTGTGACCACTGCCCCTCTTGGTCCTAGCATGTCCCTCTCCTCTCAGGCAAGCCTGTAGCAATCGCCCAGCCAGGCAGCCCCAGGCCACAGGAGAGCTGAGCCCCAGGATCCCTGGAGGGACAGGTGCGTCTCTGTCACGGCACTCACCAAGCGATACACACACGCAGGAAGGAGGGGTGGCAGGGTGGAGAACGCAGACACACTGATCATCCCCATGGGAGGGGTGCCACCCCACCACGGGAGCCGTCCGGGGCAGGGGTCTGGCGGACAGTCCAGCAGCAGGGTGGAAGTGGGGCTAGACTGCGTGTAGCAGGGCCGACCTGGAAGCCCCGGGCGGGGCAGCCACAGAGCATGGGTTGGAGCAGCAGAGGTGGTAAGGGCTCGTGGGCCTCAGAGGAACCAGCAGTGGGAGCCCTGACCAGGCTTAGCCCTGCAGGGCAGATGCAGCTCAGGTGTGCACCCTGGAGACACCTAGCCCAAGTGCGCAGCAACACTGTTGGGACCCGTGGGAGTGTTCCTGGGAGTCTGGAGTGTTCCTGGGGCCTAGGTGTGTGGGTGAGAAAGGTGGGGTTAGGGAGTTATGGTCATGGCACCAAGGAACTTCCGTACTTCCTCAAGCAAGTACTGCTGTATGCATGACTCCCAGGGACTGTTTTCTGGGATGGGACCGGGAAAGGGCACAGGTGGGTGCAAGTGGGCCGATGGTGCAGGTGGGCGCAGGTGGGTGCAGGTAGGCACAGGTGGGCGCAGGTGGGTGCAGGTGGGCGCAGGTGGGCGCAGGTGGGGCAGGTGGGTGCAGCTGAGCCTCATCCTCAGCAGCTTCTGGAGCCAGAGGGGACTGGGGAGAGGACACGGCCAGCATGGGGCACAAAGAGGGCTGAGGAGCATGAGTGTGTGGACAAGGGCAGGCGGCCGAGTAAGGCAAGGGAAGCTGCCTGTGGGCCAGGCCAGAGCCAGACTGAGGACAGAAGACCAACCAGAGTGTGACCAGGCTCCGCTCTGCTCACGCCACCAGGACGAGGTGTGCAGACCCCCGACCTGGGGTTCTCGGGGAAGCCTGAGTCCACAATGCCAAGCAGCTGGGCTGGTGCGTCCTGAGCTGTTGTCCAGCATCTCAGCCTCTCCCAGACCTGTCTGCCCTCCTCTGTCTCCTGTGCTGCCCCAAGTGACCCCGCGCCTTCCACCCTACACCTGCCCCCGGGTCTGTCCGGGAGCTCAGAAGGAGAGTGTCCTGGAGAACTGAGAGTGGAACCCCAGGAAGAGCATGCAGGCGGAGGAGGGATGGGGGTGAAACAGCCTGGAACCCTGTGCTCTGTAGCATTTCCAAGTTAGATAAACCACCGACAGCTCATCAATCAGTGCAAAGCGCCTGCTCATTGCCGGGACCAGGCATCTCCTCACCTGCTCATTGTTACTTTGCGCTGCACACAGAATTCAGTCTGGATTCCTGGCTCCTTCCTCAGAGGCTAGCCTGAATCCTGTGCTGCACCCTTCTCATGCCACCCCTTACCCAGGACAGCTGGTGGTTCACCTGCTTACCCTCCATCACCAGCATATTGGCCTGGCTATGTCCTCCATCCTCCTGGGTTCCTGTTACACCAGGGGTAAAGTCCAGGCTTCCTTTTCACCAGCTCCAGAATGCAACAGGCTTCCTGCCATGCCTACCCCAGGGCCTTTGCACATGCTGTGCCTGCCACCAGGCTCTTCCCCAGATGGTCACAGTCACCTACAGTGTCCCTACCTCAGTACCACACCCCCACCCCAGCCCCAGTGTCTCTACTGCACCCCCATTGTGTCTGGGTATGAGCAGAGCCTTATACCCCCTAGCAGTGCCCCCTGGCCCCAGGAGTCCAGATCCTGTGTGGGTGACTGGATCCCTCCCATGCTCAGCTCTGCACAGGTTCCTGATCCTCAGGCACTCACAGCAGGGTCCCCCTGACCTGCTGTGCCCCACAGCACTTCTGCTGTGAACTGGTGAACACAGAGACCAAAGAGGGACTGTGGGAGGGATCAAGAGCCAGGAGAGGGCACCCTGCACCCCGTGGGAGACACATCCCCACTGCCTCAAGCGTAGACTCACGATACAGCACCACACAGCGTCCTGCCGAGAGCTCCCACAGGCTGCAAACCGCACCAGCCAGGCACAGATGAAGGGGACGAGCAGCGTTAACATGGATTTGGCCCTGAGGGACAGTGAACTATTGGGCAGATTAGAGGTGCAGCTCTCAGGGCCTCTGGAGGAGAGTCGCAATCCGTGTGCAGCATCAGACACGGCCACTGGGAGCAGCAGCCCGCACCAGCCGCGCCCTTTGGGAAGGGTGCCCAGGCCGCTGGCTTCATTTGGGGCCAGCACAGCAGGGTGTGGGGTCCGACCAGTGACGCAGCTGGGTGGGGCCACTTGGTTTCTCTGAAGTGGATATCATGGCTCTTGAGCAGGGGGACAAGGACTGAGTCCAAGCCACACCCTGGAACATCGGGGGCCCTGGGAGATGCCCCTCTGGGGGTGCTCTGTGTGATGGAGGGGACTGGAGCCAGGTCAGCTCAGGGGGACCAAGCTGATTGCGGGAGGAAGCAGCCTGGAGATGCGCTCAGCCGCAGATGTGTCAGGCAGCGGCTGGCTGAGCGTTGCGGCAGCCTGGGGATGGGTCCCTGAGGCACGCCCTCTTTAGCAGGTCTGCACACTGAGCAGAGGCCAAGGACACAGTGCAGGAGCCAAAGGCCGTGCTCCCTACACCTGCCAGCCCCTTGGGCAGAGCTCCGGGCTCCTGGCAGTGCTCCTCCCATCCCCACTTGACACAGAAGAGCCTCAGCTGCGATGAGTGGGGGCAAGGTCCCCACCACCCAACTGGTGGCAAGAACAGCCTGGCTCTGTGGTATGTGGAGGTCCAGGAGCAATCTTGGCTCAGGGCCCAGTGCTCTCCCGGGTCAGCCCTGAATGCTCTGCTGGAGCCGTGGACAGTCAGCCAGGACCAGCCTGGAGCCATGTGAGCATGAGGGCCGGTCACTGGGGCCTTTTGTGGGAGGTCGCAAGCTCAAAAAAAAAAAAAAAAAAAACCAAACCAGAGGCTGATCCTTGAGGCAGGAGGGGAAGGGGATGATGCTGGAGTCCACTAGAGTCCTGGTCATGGGAAGAGGCCACTAGCCCTGCCTGGCAAGTGTGATGGAAGTAGAGACAATGTCCAGTGACTGGACACCGTGTGGGAGTGGGCTCCAGATGGTATTTGGAGTGGAAAGAGGACAGAACCACAGACAGGGAGGAGCTGGAGAAAACCACAGAGCACTTGGAACCATCTTAGCCCAGCAGATCTACAGACCTAATTTAAATGATATGGCCACCTATAAAGGGCCCTGCCCCTTCCAACTAGGCTTGGAAATGCCAGGAGATGGGGGTTAGCACATCTAAGAACCTTCCATAGCCAAGCATGGTGGCACACAAGACCCTAGGAGGCCACGACAGGAGGATTGTACATTCAAGCCCAGCCATGGTAATTTGGTGACTTAGTGAGACCTTGTCTTGAAAAATTTTAATAAAGAAAAAAAAAGAAAAGAAAAGAGGGCTGGGGATGTTGCTCAGTGCAAAGGTTCAATCCCTAGTACTGGAAAAAAAAGAACCTTCTATAAAATGGTGAGGACTCAGTACATGTGCACATATACATGTACATGTGTGCATACATGTGCCTATGCATGTGTCTCTGTGACATTAATCCTCAAGAAGCCATTACTATAAGACAACTTCTTCTCCTGAAATCTCCATACACATACACATGTGCACATTTGCAAACACATGCGCGCATGTACACATGCGCTCACATACACACCTGTGCATGCATGGCAGTGTATCCAGGTTTAGGGGATGGCTCAACAAGGGAGATGAAGTATCTGAGAAGAAAAACATGGATAGAGACAAACTGAGCAGTCTGTACCACATAAGAGTGAACCGTGTTCTCCTCGGCCCATTCATTTTAGAAAATCATAATATGCCAGAGATGAGGAGCGATATTAGTAACACAAAGTCAGAGACAGCAGATATAAATAAAGGAAAACCAACTGGAAATGCAGTGAACATAAAGGGAGAGATAAGTCAATAGGAAAATCCCGTGAGGCATGGACACAGCTAGATCATCAGTGAGCTGCAGGGTCAGGCCAAGAAGTCTCCAGAAGCTTTGAGAAGGATTTAACAGGCACAAAATTTACACGCCGACATCCACATGATGAAAAGGAAAGGAACAGTGAATAAATGAAGTAGTAGGAATGTGAAATAACTAGTTTTTGAAGAGTTGAGCATTGGAGAAAAATTTATGATCTCAGATTAAAAGGGTTCCCAGTGCCAAACGGGACAGATTTTAAATGTGCTCTTAGATTCTTTTATGCAGCACACACTGAGAACAGTGGGGAGTCGGCTAAGAAACCCTCGTGGGGAAAGCAGGGGAGGGCAACGACTCTGCTGTGTTGAGGAGAAAACACTCGTATTTTATATCCAGCAGAATTATCATGTAAGTGCCAAGGAAGAAAGATAGTTTGGGTTCACGAATCTTCCAGGTGTGGAGGGTGTATCCCACCAGGAGGGAACGCCAGGTACATGGGAGCACCCCGCGGTGAGGGAACCTCGTGCGGAGTTCAGTGTGGATGGAATAACCAAACCACCTGGATACAATGCTAGACTGTTCTAACGTGGCTGATATGTGAAGGCAGCTGAAGCACCCTGTTGTTCAGAGGTGGAAGCAAGTACAGGTCTTTCTCAGATCAATTTAGAAAGCCCTGGGAAACGTAAGTTAGGAGCAGCCATGAGAAGTATAAAAACAAGTTGCACCCTTCAAGCACAGCTCACTAGGTTGAGTGTCCTTCGGAGGGCACAGAACATATTTAAACAAATAAGAGAGATAGCCCAAGTATTCACATACTGAAAGACAAACTCTCCAAATAGTGTCAAACCCCAAGTTATGGCTTTCTGCTTCCAGCCACGATGGAGTAACTAATCTTGGGCCCCAAACCACTCACTCTATGATCCACAAGGCCTTGCTCTGCATTTCACAGGAAAAGACAGTGTTTTCACCACAGGAGGCAGAGCAACTCGATGTCTGAATAACAAAGAACAATGTGCCTCCAGTTCAGCAATTCACAAAACACCCAACCCTAAACACTGCAGTGAAAAGTAGACTTTCTAGAGGAAATACGGGACACACTCACCTCGGGGTGGGCAATGGTTTCTTAAGCAGGATACATACAATAATAACAATAAAAGGGAAAAAAAGATACTTCATCAAAATTAAAAGATTTTCTTTGAAAAGCTCTTCATTAAAAAACAAGAGGACAGTCACAGACAGGGTGGAAAGACTCCTGCTGTCTATGTCTGACCACAGCCTTCCACCCAGAACATACAAATACCTCCTGCCACTCAAAAAGAAGCCAACCCGATAAAACAGTGGGCAAAATATTCCAGCAGACACTTCACCCTGGGAAGACATACCAGTGGCCAGGACACAGCTGAAAAGGTGCCCACCAGTCATTAGGGAAGTCAGAATCACCCTCTCTCTGGAATGGCTTAATACTAAAAGACCAAAACCACCAAGTGTTGGCGAAGATGTCAGGGGGTGTGAATTGGCACAATCATTGGAAAAAAGCTTGGCAGGTCTTTATAAGGATAAAAACATAACTTTTGTAAGACCCGGCAATTCTACTAGGTATTTGCCTAAAAGAAATGAAAATAGACATCCACACGGAAACTAATGAATGAATATTCACGGCAGCTTCCTTCACAGTGGCTTCATAAGGGATCCAAAACAAGCTGAGTGACAGAAGCTGAGAAAGGAAGCTCTAAAATATGCACAAACAGGCTACATGAGCAAGATTGGATCAGGCAGTCTCCAGGTTTTGCTCAGCGGGACCTGAAAGACCTCTGCGGCAATTAAGGTTCTGAAGTGCCGTATCTGCTGCCTGCCTCAGGACACAGGTAAAGCTAAAATGGAGAAGGGAGACCATGCAGACACTACCAGAAGAAAGCTGGAGTGGCCTGACATTGTCAGAAAAAGTAGGCTTTGAAACACAGGAAGTTACCAGGGGCAAAGAGGGACATTACGCGATGAAGGAGCAATGCACCGAGGGGACACACAGAGCTTCACGGTGTGAGGAGCAGAAGCAAACAGAACTGGAAAAAGGGACAAACCCACAGTCATCCTCGGGGACACTGGCTCCCCTCTCTCAGGGACCCACAGAAAAAGACAGAAATCAACAAGGGAAGAGAATTCCTGGTACCACTCTCAGCCAACAGTCCTGGTCAGCATTTCCAGAATATTCTCCAAAACGAAAAAAACAAATTCAAGGGCATGTGGGACCCTGACCAGGACGGACCGTATGTAGGGAATGAAAACACGTGCAACAAACTCAGAAGGATTGGATCAAACAAGATATTTCTCTGACTACCCAGAAAACCAAACTAGAAATCATTTGTAAAGATGGGAAAATTGACAAAATTGTAAGAAGCATTTCACAGAAAAAATACAACCTGATAAACACATGACGAGGCACATTGCAGTTAAGAAGTGTCATCCAGGTTTGGGGATGGCAGTTAAGAAGTGCAGCTCAAACCACAGCGAGACAACCTCCTTCCCACCAGGTGGCACCATCAAGAGCCCCTTGTGTGGACAGTGCGCCTGGAAGGCTGGAGGAAGGAGGTAGTTTCCTTGATAAAACCACTTTGGAAAAGTCTGACGACAGCTGACGTATCTGAGGCCATGTACCTCCTACGACTGAGCCATCTGCCCCGGGTCTGTGTCGGGCAGAAGCACACAGATCAACACCTCTCATGGCAGCCCCAAACCTGGACATCACACACCCATGGCCAGAATGGATGAGTAATGGTGGCGTAGTCACACAGCAAGCACACACAAACTCCAGCTGCACGTGGCTGCCCAAATAGGCCGAGGAAAGGAAGCCAAGCCCGTTGCTGAGAGGCCACCTCTGGGGCTGGACCGTGGCTGGCTGCTGGGGAAGGGCTCCGGGTGCCAGTTCTGCAGGCAGCCCAGTCTGAAAGTGAGCACGCACAGTCATGCCACAGACGAGTCACACGTGCTGTATGTACGTCACCCCAGAAGGCAGGCAAATCCCAAGAAAAGTCAGCCAGGATTAGGGCATGGACGGTGAGAGTGCAAACGGCATAATCACATGGAAACATTTTTGCGTATCTTCTGAAACCCAATACAAACTTCACAGCTGAACAATCCCAATGCCAGGTATTATATCCTAAGCAATGTGCTTCCAAATGTGGGTCAAGAAATTAATTTGGTTAAAAAAAGAAAAAAGAAAAAGAAATCAATTTGGTAGGTTGCAGCCAGCACTTTTCTACCGATTGAAATGGAACAGACTAGAATAAAAAATGCCAGAGCATAGAACGCACACTCCAGCTGTAACTGCATGTTTGTGTGCGAGCTGCAGGAGTATTTTGGGGACTGGAAACCTGGTCCAAGAAAAGGCCAGACATCAAGAGGCTCATTCTGTGGGCCGCTGCTCTGCTCTGCTCTGCTGTGGCGAAACCAGCCGCAGCAGTGTGTGGACACACAAAGTGGCCCCGCACAGGCACAATTCACTCTGTGTGAGCTGCGTCTGCCTGCTCGACCCAGAGCTGTGCCGGATGCAGAGTAACTGGACTTTTCACACATTTCTGGTGAGAAAGCACACATGTCCAGCCACTGTGGTCAACAGTGAAGCTACCTCCGCCCCTGGAGACAAGCCACCACACAGGATGGGCTCTGGGCTGTGTGCCTGGGTCCTGGTTTATAAGGGCAAGTGACAGACCGCGTGGAGGGCCCAGGCCATTGAAGAGAGTGCTGTCTCCAGAGAGGAGTGGCATGTCATACTGGGCAAGGCCACAGTGGGGAGCACAGGTTGGTTGGGAGGCAGGAGGGACCAGGAACAGAGGATTCCCTGTGTGGGTGACCCGTGTGGACACTGCAGCAGGCTTTGAGACATGGAGGTGGCCTCTGGCGGCCTGGTAGCTGGCTGAGGGCAGGGAGACGTTGGCCTGGTGTGCGAGTTTGGAATGAGGCGCGGGCACAGCCCTTGACAAGCCGCCTACTTGTAACAGCGGGGGGCCCGGGCAAGCGCTGCACCCCTGGATCAGCCAGCTCTGGGAGGGGCAGTCTCAGGTTTGAAAGGCCCCCTCAAGATGGCAAAACATTAAAATACACAGAAAATAAAGGAATGCGATTATACACAGAGAGAAACGGGAACGTGCGTGTCCAGAGACAGACATGATACAGTGTCTTGGGCCATAATGACCGCGACTGGAAGTAAAGCCCATAAACACCCTGGACTCGGTTTATTCAGACAGAACACTGCCCAGCAAGGAAGAACCAAAACACAACACAGCAGTGAACTACGGCTGCACACAACACAAATGAACCTCAGCATCATCACACTGAACAAAGAAGCCACACGTGAAAGGTTCTGACGCACCATCCCGTGTCCACGGCTTGCAGGGTGCAGTGCTGCGGGGGTCGTGTGAGAGCTGCTGCTGTCCGTGGGAGGGGAGGGACCCAGGGCCCGGAGCTCTGGGGACGGCGCCCATGCATTCACCGGGAGGCCGGGGCAGTGCTGTCCTCTTTCTTAAAACTCACTGGCCTGAAGGCCTCAGATCATGCATTTTGTGCACATAAACTCTACCTCAATTACAAATCAACACTGGAGGTGAACATGGGAAGCTGGGTGCAGGGCAACACAGCAGTTTATTTCCTTTCCTGGAGTCTCTGGGTAGCAGGCAAGCTGCTGGTAGGAGTATCCTGGCCACTCACTTCTCCTGACCCAGAAAAGAACATCTGTAGCTGCCCTGCCCAGGGGCTCTACAGCTGCACACACATCTGGCCGCTGGATCTGCTTATGTAACTTAGATCTCGGAGCTCGCATCTGAAATCTGTGTCCTCCGTCCTCCTCCAAGGCCTGCTCCCCCAGGCCCCCAGTTGCGTGAACTTACCCACCTGGGGTCTCTTGTAATAGCCTGGGGACTCTGCTGAGGGGCAGGCTGGGAGTGGTTGACACCAGTGCAGATCTTGAGCCGCAGGTGGGGCCTCAGGGCCCTGAGGACAGTGCAAAGGGCCAGGGGATGCCCAGGACTTGGCATTTAGGCCTCTGCATCCCACTGCTGGCACAAGAACCTCCAGGGGCCTTAGACTTAGGATCCCCTTTCCACGGGGACCCTGGGGAGTGACCAGCAGCCCAGTGTTCAGAAGTGGCTTTATCTGAAGGTGGGAGGGTATGAGACTGGCCCCAGGTGGCTCCCCCATCCTGAAGTCACTGTCCAACTGGGACCAACAACTTGCACCATGGTGGCGGCTGCCACATCGATTGGTGCTTGATGTGCGTCAGCTCCAGACTAAATTATCCCCTTCAGTTCTCCCAAGTACCTCCTGCCCTAGATGAGACTTCAGCTCCAGCCACAAGGATGAGATGGCCAAGGGGGCAGGGCCACCCCTGGCTAGTGGGGGTCAGCGGAGGGGCAGGGCTTGGGCCACTGCACAGGAAGACTCCTCTCACCTTGGCCCCTGGGCACTCCGGATCCGAGAGCGAGAGAAGGACGTGCTCAGCCCACATCTTGTGAAGCACTCTAGGGGCTGCCTGGTGCTGTCCCGTGGGGGCACACCTAAGCCCCTATGCCACCTCTGGACAAGCCCGGTGCCCGGGTGTGGCCCCCAGAGGACAAGTCAGAGGGCCCTGGTGTGTCTGGAAGCCCCAGGGGTCCCCAACCTAAAGCAAGGCTCGGGAGCTCCACCACTTCCGCACAAGGTCCCGGGTGGCACTGAGGGGCACCCTGGCCGCACCACAGTGACTGTGACAGGAATCCTGCGGTCTGTCAGGCCCCAAGGGGCTCCTGGGCTGTAAACGGGGGAGGGGTGTCAGCAAAGAGCCTCGAGAGGCCTGCACCCTCCCAGGCAGGGAAACCCTCAAACACAAGTGCCTCGGGGGCCTGGGGTCCTGGGCCTCTGGAAAATGCCCACCCCAGACCCCCATGGCCCTGGACACTCAGGTCTGCCTGTGCCTGAGCCCCTCCAAGCAGGGGGCTGCTCACACAGCACCCCCACAAGGTCACTCAGCATGGTGCTTGGTTCTTAGCAATAAACTCAGCCCAAGGAGACAGAGTGAATGCACTCGGGCCTCTGCCTGGTGAAACCAGAGGCCTGTCCTTCCTGGTGGGTCGGGGAGACGTCAGTCCAGCACAGGAGGTGCCTGTGCTGCTGCATCCACAGAAACAATGGCGCCGGGGCAGAAAGGGACGAAGCCTCACGGCCCTGTGAGGGGACGATCACGGGGCACCTGAGAGGCTGGACCAGCATGAGCTGTCTGCAGGCCAGGAGGTCGACGTGTCATCTGCCCCGGAGAAGCTTTAATGGGGCTTGGCCATGACATGGCTCTGTGGATGGAACAATCGTGTGCCGGCCCCCTCCAGCCCGCTGTCCCCCAACCCAGCCGCTGCATGACCAGAACCAGCACGCTGACTCCAGCGCCCTCGGGAGGCAGGGTCTCTTTCCAAGGCTGTCTCACAGCAGTACAGAAGATGAGGGACAAATGGCAAGTGGCACGGCCCACAGAGCTGCAGGGGTCAGGGACAAGCAAGCCCAGACTCATCATGTATTGTAGGTGCCCAGGCCACGCCAGCTCTGTCCTTAGATCATGCCAGCCAGCCAGGGTGGCAGGAACAGGCCCACGGTGCCCAGCAGGCAGACAATGACGAACATCCAGAGGAAGATGCGGTCGATGACCATGGCCACGTACTTCCAGTCCTCCTTCACCTGTGGACAGACGCTGGGTCACTGCCAGTCCTTGGCCTCCACGGCAGCCAGGGAACCTGCTGGAACCTGATGCGTCAAGTGGGAGGTTCTGTTTCCCTCCAGGAAGACATCTTCATGCACACCTATACAGACACCTGCACACGTACCTGAGCACGCCCTGAGCGCACACCCCGAGCGCACACCCCGAGCACACACCCCGAGCA
>PVJO010012221.1:0-56441 GCA_004026905.1 Hystrix cristata
CTGTAGTTTTCGATGTAAAGGTCTTTTACTTCTTTTGTTAGATAGATTCCTAAGTATTTTATTTTTTTGTGTGCAATTGTGAAAGGTATATCTTTTGTTATTTCTTTTTCGGTGGGTGTATTGTTTGTGTATAGGAATGCTATTGACTTTTGGGTGTTGACTTTGTATCCAGCCACACAACTGAATTTAGTTATTAAATCCAGTAGTTTTTTGGTGAAGTTTTTTGGGTCTTCTATGTAGAGTATCATGTCATCCACAAATAACAATAGTTTAACTTCTTCCTTTCCTGTCTTTATTCCTTTTATTTCTTTCTCTTGTCTAATTGCTCTGGCTAATGTTTCTAGAACTATGTTGAATAACAGTGGTGACAGTGGGCACCCTTGTCTTGTTCCAGATTTTAGTTCACAAGGATTCTTGTAGCAAGTATGTGTATGTACGTAATAGATTATGTTGGCAAAGGTCCATTTGCTTGGCTATGTGAAAAACAATACAGTAACTATTTAAAAATGTTTCCAAAGCTTTAGTAACTTGTCATTTTTCACTTTCACAATTTACTAGGTTATTATAAAAGAGGATAAAGAACCAACCAAATATGAATTTCCCTTGTAAAAATAGTCAAATAACTACGAAGAAAATAGTCTATAAAAGTCGTATTTCTCATTTATAAAATTATATACTTTGGACTGAATTGGACATTTCAACTTGGTCTTTGACATTCCCCACCCCTATTGTTGAAGAAAATGGAACTTCTAAAAAGAGACTGTTACCCTGAGATTTTTTTCCCTCTACCCACCCAAAATATTTTTATTGTTTGAATGAAATGTTTTTATAGTATAAGTGACGCATTTTCCTCTTAATAGATTTATTTCCCTTGGTGGAGCTCTTCTTTTATATTCTTCCTTTCAAGACTATCTATTAAGCTCAAAATAAGGCTTTCAATGTATTTGTTTTTCCTGCTCTGTATAATATTGAATTTCTTCTGTGATTCTTTAGTTTGTTTGGGTTCTATACAAAAGAATGGCTTTCATGATTGCTTCCTGTCAAAGAAATAATATTTTCTAAGTGGTCTTTCTATAACTTTGAAATTGTTAAAAAATATCCTATATGTAAAACAAAATACAAACTGATGGCAATGCTTCTCAGAATTATCCAAATCTCATTGTTTTACCTTTTTATATCTTCCTATTTCTTTTTCTGACTTTGTCATTGTGTATTTAGCTCTTAGAGTCTTCCTGCAGCTTATTTTCATAAGGTGAAAATCAGTGTTTTTATGACTATTTGGCTACCAGGCTAGCTTTATCACCCATCATTCCTTGGCTGGCATGTTTTTATATGATAACATTATAGGGCTTAAAGTTGCTTAACTATTAAACCTGTTTTAAATTTTAAGCTCCTCACTTCCTGTATCTGATATCCTTCCCATTTGAGAAAGATTTAGCTCCTTACTTCTATTATCTATCTTTTATTTTGTTCTTTATTTATATTTACAAAAGAAACCATATGTATTGAAGCTTGTGTGTCTAATTTGTTTCACTTAAAAACAATTATTGGCTCAAGGCTTAACCATTTTCCTAAAAATGACTCAGGTTTATGCTTCTGTAAGGCAGAGTAGTACTCCATTGTGTACTAATACCACAACTTCTTTATCTATTTATCTGTTGATGGAAATATAGGTCACTTCCAAGATTTAGCTAATGTGAATTGTGCTTCCCTAAACTTGGGTATGCGGGTACCACTGTCATATGTCTTTATCTCTTTCGGCAGTATACCTAGAAGGGAAAAACTGGCTTGAATGAAATTTCTAGTTTTAGTTTTCTGAGGTAGCTCCATATTGATTTCCATAATTGTTGTACTAGTTTACATTCCCACCACCAATATAGAAGTATTCTCTTTTCCCTGAAGTCTTACTAGAATTTGTTGTTATTTAATATTTTGATGATTATCGTTCTTTCTGGAATAAGATGGAATCTCAGTGTTGTTTTAATTTGCATTTCTCTAATGGGCAGAAATGCTGAACATTTTTTTCATGTATTTGTCGGCCATTTATATTTCTCCTGAGAAGTGTCTATTCATTTCAGTTGCCCATTTTTTTATTGGGTCTTTTATTTGGTGGGGGTCTAATTTTTTCAGTTCTCTGCATATTATAGATATTAATCCTCTGGAAGGGTGTATTATTGTCTCTGGCGCCTCCCTTCTGTCTCTGCTTCCCAGCTGTCATGGGTTGAGCAGCGTCCCTCTGCCGTGCCCCTCCACTAACACAGGAGCGGTATAAATCTCAACCTGCTAGGTGTCATGTGTGGTGAGTTTGTGACCCCAGAAATTGAAGAATGAATTCCGAAAGATAAAGGAGGTTATGAGTAGGAAAGCTTTATTGAGAGATAGCTCTTGAGGTACAAGAGGGGTCCCAGAAGTGGTTGCCACCAAGGTCCTTTGTCAGGAGTAGTTTATACAACAAAGTTACAAGGTGGGTATAATGTGGGTCAAACAATAATCAACCTATAGGATTCCAAGTATAGCTTCTTAGCTAATATTGGTCCAATAGGGAAGTGGGTGAAGTAGCAAGAGTGCACAGAAAGAACAAAGGCATTTTGGGAAGAGGTGTGTCCAGATGCTTTGGTCACCCACCTGGGTGACTGATGCCTATCTGGACTTCCTGGACAGGGGTGCTAATTACAGTATGGTTCCAAGTTACTGCTTATCCCTTAGGGAGGCATGTAGTTCTGGCCACTGTATCTTTATCTCGAGGCTTGGCCTTCTTCAGATGCACCTCCAGCCATAATTCTGATGTCTTTGTTCTTTCTCCTGACTTCCTTGAGAGGCCAGTTCCTTCTGACTGCATATTAATTTCTATCTGCCTTAGTTGTCTGTAGTCCCACCA
This sequence comes from Hystrix cristata, assembly GCA_004026905.1. Classification (NCBI taxonomy): domain Eukaryota; kingdom Metazoa; phylum Chordata; class Mammalia; order Rodentia; family Hystricidae; genus Hystrix; species Hystrix cristata. The sequence continues at coordinate 2,879 of PVJO010012221.1, forward strand.
TCACGTTTCTGACTTGCAGCCAGTCAACCTGGATGGAGTCTTCTGAAACTGTGAGCTGAGATAGACCCGTTCTCCTCTCAGCTGCGATGTGGGGTATATTGGCCCAGCAGTGGGAACATGACTGACAGCAAGTTTGTCTGTTAGATAGAGAAGGGATTCTAGAGAAAGCACAATGTAGGCAAGGGCAGTATTTAGATCACCTTACCACTAACCAATTGCGAGCTTTGGGGGATTAATTTGTGCTATTTTTCATGTTAAACTTATTAAGCACTTTCTTTATGTCAAACAATAGCCTAACTGCAGAGATTAGAAAGTTAAGCACAATCAAACATACGTATTCTCTACTCTCACGACTTTTTTAACATAGCAAGGGAGAGATAGTCATTACAAAGACCAGAAACTGGTAAACTGCAGTTCTCAGGCCAAATCTGGCCTGTGATTTCATTATGGGTTAAATTGCGTCCTTCAAAAATAATATGTTGAAGTCCTAATCCCAGTAGTTTAGAATGAGACTTTATTTTGAAATAGGTTTTTTAAAGAGGTAATGGAGTATAAGGTAAGTCCGTTAGGGTATTCCCAAAGCCAACATGACTGGCTTTAAGTTGCCCTTATAAAGGGGAAACTTAGATACAGAAACAGACAAGGACGGTGGAATATCATATAGAGATAAAACAAAGTAAAGATTGCTCTCTAACCAGAGTGACATTGCTGTAAGCCAAAAAATGATGGCAATTGCTGGCAAATGAGAGAAGTTTGGAGAAATATGGGGCCATTTTTCTTTAAGATTTCTCTGAGAGAGAGCATGGTCCTGCTGATACCTTGATTTTGAACTTCTAACCTTCACAACTCTGAGATAAAATCTTTTATTATTTTAAGAAACCAGTTTTTTTGTATTTTGTTATGGGAGGTGTGGAAAACTACTAGAGTTCATTTTCTATAGAACACAGCCACAGTCATTTTCTTTTTATTATTTGCTTCTAGCTACTCAATTGTTAAATATATTTGTCCACAAAAGGAGGGGGAAAACTGCAGTACCAGGTAAAAATATGTGTGACAAGACTCAAAGCATTATTGGATATTAATGAGTGAAGGTGGTAGGATTCCAAGCATAGATAATAGTGTATTTCCAAAGGAAAGTCTGAGGAAAATGGTTATAGAGAAAGATTTTTTAGGATAAGCACCCAGGGAACAGAAGTGAGGGAGTAGGGAGATGAAACAAAGAACAAGAAAAGTACAATACAAACATGTATTATGCTGTTGGTGCTGTGAGAGACAATACTATGTGATGGTGCTATGAGCTTCTGAAATACATCTCAGGATTCGCCCCACAAATGTTCAAAGTTTGGCATCAGAGAAAGCCCAAGACAGGAAATGAGTGGTGCCCAAGGCAAGATTTTGTCAGACATAGCTGTGGGAAGCTGATCAAGGCATGAGCTGACCTAACCATGAGAAGTGAGGTGAGTCAAGTGGTACCTGAACACCAGTGTCCAATTCGAAGGACCTGTGGGTGGAAGGAAAGTGGTACCAATGAGGTCTGCTGAAAAGGGTTATTAGTAAGGCCAAGAGGCAGAAGGTCACACTGGGATTAGAATCAATTGTGAATAGAAGCAAAGCGAGGCTGAAAAGTCAAGTGGATGATGAAGAACATAGTCTTTTGTCATCATACTGAGAACTCTGTTCTTTACTCTTAAGCCATTATCAAACGAGCAAAGGATTACAACTAAAAGGAGAAATGTAAAAAAAGGTAATTTTGGAGAATCACCATTAGCTTCGAACATCTCCGGATTCAGGTAAGCCTCACTATAGGCAGCCCATTAGGAGGAATGAATTAGAAAAGGGAAAGTTTGAACAGAGGAAAACGTTTAGAAAGCTATTAAAGTGGTCTTTTGAGGGAGGGTGGTAGCTTGGACTGTGGTGATAGGAGTGGAGAAATAGAAAAGTAGATTCTAGACATACTTAGTATGTGGTATGAAAAATAGTAGTGCTTGGTAATGGGTTAGATATTGGGGAAGTTATAGTAGTTAAAGATGGATACATCAAGACTGGTGTGCAACTATTCATCTTGTAGAAATTGATGAATGTTGGTGCCAGTCATTGACAAGTAGACTAAAGGAAGAGCCAGATTTAATATAGAAACTTAAGATACCTTTAAGATATCTAAATCACTATGTCAACTAGGCAGGTGGCCGTATAAATCTGGTGCTCAGAAAGAACAGAATGGACTGAAAGGAGAAATTTGGAAAATTTCTGCATAAGGGAAATGATTAAAGCTATAATTGGCATTGAAATGTACTGGAGTACACAGTGAAAACAGAAGTCTTAAAACACTTCTTGAAAAGTGCTTGTACTTATGACCTGAAAAAAAAAGACAAGTTTACAAAATAATCTTTAAAAACCAGACAGACACAGTGTGGGCAGAGAACACAAGCACAGGAAATATTTATGAGTTAAAAACTGTGTGTATACAAGTTGCTTGAAATTGGGGTGAGCTTGAGCAGGAAAGGAATGATATGTGGCTTTTTACTTTGCATGAATGGCTAGATAATGGATAAGAAAGAGGTTTGAGTTTAGAGCATTTGGAATTTTAAGTAACCAAGACATTTAAGCCCATGCATCTAGAAATGCTTTGCTGAGATCGGCTTTTGGGTAAAACCCTTTCAATTCACCAAGCATGAAGCTAGTGACCAAATTTCCCAGGTCCAGTGAAACAAAGCAACCACATACACAGCTTACGTGAATTAGATTTATTACTTACAGACAGACATCAAGGGACAATGGAAGCTCAGCATTCTTGTGAGTTTGTCCCAAGGCTCTGGATATGTGCCCGAGGATGAATTCTTGACTACTTATGCCCCGCTTTCACCATTACTGAGGTGTCCTGAAGGGCTAGCAGTCCCGAGTCATACAGTTTATAGGAAGAATTACTCACTGGGCTAAATCACAGAAGTGGAAGGACTCCCTAAGAGGGATGCAGAAACCGAGGCTGGGTTGCTTTACTCAGTTCTCCCTGTCTCAGGGTGTTGTCTTCCCAGCACATTCTACAGTTATTCTTGGAATCTTCAAGCATGAACAAGGAGAGAACTGGTCCTGTTCAAAGCCACCTAAAGAATTCCGTATATTTACTTTTCAACAGAGCATTTTATTTATGTTAATGAAGTTTAAATGTCAGAGAAATATTACTATTACCTCCATTTTAAACATGAGGAAATAGAGACTTAGAGATGTTGAGTAATTTGTTGTGAATCACAGAGCCACTAAATGATGGAGCCAGAATGGAACCTCACCCAAATTTAGAACAATGTTTTCTGATAGCCCCTGTTGTAAACTGATTTTACTGTATCAGTCTAAAGATATAGTGCAAGTTCGGAATATTAATTCGACAGTAGCCAAAATTGACTGGTGTTAAATCATGAGGAAGAGTGCATAGTGTAACGAGAGGGGGATGGTGGGACAATGGCTAAAAAGACATTTATGCAGATAGCATAGGGAGTGGTAAGGAATGCAGGGCACGTGTGCCAGAGGTGGCTCTTTGTGTCACTGAGAGCTCTAAAATGTTCACCATTATTGACATGAAGTAATTTATTCAAAAAGTGACAATATAAATGACTGGAAAAGAACATGAAAAACCAGAATACTAAATTACTATGGGGGATAAGTTTAATTGGGTCTACTTGAATGGTTTAGAGCTGTGTAGAGGATTGGTAAAGAACGGTTCTGGGTGTGTCCGAGTGGGGCATAGAGGCATGACTTTGGGGATCTATATCTGATTACTCACCCCCCTCTACTCCACTTCCTGGCCACCATGAGCTAAGCAGCTTTGCTCCTCTACACCCTTCCACCATGATGTTTCTGTTTTAGAGCCAGCTGACTGTGGGTGGAATCCTTTTAAAATGTGAGCCAAAATAAACCTTTTCATTTAAATTGTGTATGTGAGGTATTGTGTTTCAGTGACAGAAAAGCTGCCTGATGCAATCACAGAAGTGAAAGACATAAAGAGTATTTAGAAGCTAGTGACCAAGTGGCAAATACAGTTAGCAAGGTCCACTAGCATTAGGATGAACATGTCTGTAGCACATGAGAATCAAGACACGTTTAGGGAATTTAAAAAGTGCTGCTTTGGTATCGCAATAACAATAGAGTCTGAATTACTAGAGTTTGCTAAGTTAAAATGAGGTGTGAAGATAAAAATAACAAGTGTGCTTACAGTTTTTAGACATTTATATAAGGAGGTAAGTAGATGGTTGAGAACCACAAAGACCACACATGGCTGAGAGAGATAATTTTGAAGGTTCAGTGGAGATGTGGGTACGTTTATAGGTTGCAAAAGGAACAGCTGGAGAAGAAACAGTCCTTATGAGATGAATCTCCTGGGAAAATAGATGGGAGGCTTTGATAGGGAGGGTCTGGCGAATGGACCGTGTGAGCACACGGCAGATTGCACTATTCTCATATTTTTTTCTGAGGAACAGCAGTAAAGATGGCAACAATATAGATTTACTTTAAGTTAAAATTGGCAGAGAATTAGGTTATGTTAGAGATTGCCTGCTAAAAGTGAAGTTGGTGGAGGTTGAAATGGTTTGAGACGTGAGGTACATATCTGGAATAGTTGAATGGAATGAAAGAGTGAGATAAAGAAAGAATAAGTAAGACAAACGATGGACCAAGTAAGATTGTAATTGAAACATATTGCGGGTTTACTGGAGCTGGTCTGTATTTTCATTAGTTTTAATCTATAAAGTAGCATTAGCAACATGAGGATATTTAGTGAACAAATAGAATTGTATTTTTGATTCAAAAGACCCTTCATGGAGCTTTTCCAAAGAGGCAGAAATAAAATAATACAACTTCGAGAGAATCCAACATATTGTTGATAAGTTAGTTCAAATGAGCAATCACAGATTTCAATATAAAGAAGTGAAAGAAGAGCCCACATGGTATATTTGACTTGGATAAAAACCTCACAATGTGGGAGTGGACTGATACAGTCAATTTGAGCAGAAAGGCCCAGCTGGACAGAGTTGGTGTGGTTTTGGGCATAGAAGATCCACCTGAGGATTGCTGCCAACATAAAGGAGGGCAGAAGCAGAAGATAGGGGCCAGCTCTTTCCCAGGAGAAGCTCTGTTGCAGCTGATTCTCCCGAAGAGGACTCAGCTGTTCTTGTTGCAGGAGCTCGGGGCCGTGCTGTTGTTGAGGCTGGCTGCTGATTGCTTCAGGGGAGCTCTGGTCTTCATCTCTGCTGTGAGCATCAGATCTTCCTTCCAGTAAAGATTTCTTCAGCCATCAGCTGCAAACATGGATGTAAATGGGACATTGCCGTGGGCTCCCAGCCATTGATTGAATCTTTTGGGTCTCCGGTGCATAGACAGACATTCGGCACTCTTCCTGCATTTGGCTTATGGGTGAATGTTGTAACTTGTAAATGTCCTGTATTAAATCTGCTCTCTTGCAAACCACTGGCTCTAGAAAGGTAAGTAACATTTGAAAAATAGAAATTTAGAGATTAAATATTTCTACAATTTATAAGCAAGTTTATTGAGAATGATATAGTTGTGCAACTGGAGGTATAGCGAGGGACAAGGCGATGTTAGAGTAGTATTTTTGCACGAGAATCAGTTCTGGGCATCGATCAGGTGAAGACAGGCATGAGCAATGGAAGGAATTGGTCAGTACTAAGAATGATACCTGATTAAATTTAAAGTGTGTGAGCCATGAAAAATGGTAATCTCATATTAAACAACTTAAGTAGATGCTTCACCTAAAGATAAAAAATTAACATGATATATAACATCTGACTCTGTAAGAATATGCAGTTTACATGTATTTTGATTTAAATCCCAGATCAACTCCTCAGCTTAATAGCTGTCTGACCTTGAGGAAATGAATTATCCCCACGAATCACAAATTCCTAAATTATTGAATGAGAATAATAATATCTATTTTAGAGTTGCTATCAAAGTTAAAACAGTAATGCCCATCATATACCACATACCTAACACACTGTACTTATTCAATTTTTAAAATTGTAAATATTGATAGAAATTGCTTGAGGATATCACTTGAAATGTAGTGCACATAAGATATTTTTCCCTTTGTTTCCAGATTTAGATGATTAATTTACTAATCCTGCCTATGAATGGTAGGTATTGAGAGTGGAGCATTTCTAATAAAGCTTAGGTATCCAGTGGTCCCCTTAGCCTTCAGACATAATAGAATGGTCTTTCGGAATTATTCTAACATGGTGATAAAATGACTGTTTATTATACAATAGGAAAATCCCAAGAAGCCTCTTCACACATGGGGCCAGTCTAGGTGGGTTCTCCAGTGTGGAGGATCCAGAGGTGTTTCTCAAAATGACTACAGTATCTCTCCATATCCTGGTTCCCTCTGCTACAAACAAAGCCTATAACCTACATTGGAATTGTGCTCGGAAATCTGGCTGCATCTAGACTTAGACCTGTTCTATCTTTGTTCCAAAATACTCTTTCTGGGGGCCTGTCTTCTACTTCTTGGTTCCTAATCATGAAAGGATGTACTCAATTGTTCAACAGTTTTGTCTCAGACAAGTTTGTTTAATTGGTTACTACAAATGATTCCCCTTTGGAGACTAACAAATATTTATTTTACTTCCTTGTGTATAATTCTGTCAAATTTCAGACATTATAAACACAAATATCTGTTTTGATTGCCTGAGAAGAAAGAACTGGTGCTTTCCTCTTTTAATTTTGTTTTAATATGCCTCCACATTTCATGAAAGAATGAAGGAATTTATGGGTAGCGTCTTGTTGAAGGAGAAAATCAACAAAGGAAGTCTTCAGTGGAATGCCATCAATAAGTTAAGGCAGCACTTGGATTCTCCTTCCAAAACCCTGTTAAAGTTTCTTATATTTCTTCCCCAGCAGTCTATTGTGTTTCAAGACCATTGAAAGGTAAATACAGCATAGGCAGAATTGCATTGCTCTTTTTTATTTATTAGTACATGTTTGGTGTTTATTTTCTCCCCTGCTTTTTTCTACTTTATAGTTTACCTAGTGAACAAAAAGGTACACAAAGAGAAAAGCGTCTTAGGTAACTTTCCAGAGCTCAATATTAGGAAAACAAAAAGAAGACTAGGTAAGTCTGAACAGTTTTGCAGAATGGCTTGCTTTGAGAAGATGTGTGCTATTTCTCATGGCGTTTAGAGGTGGCAATATTTCTCAAACCTGCCCCATCTTTGGGTGACATTCCATTTGAGTGTTTATACTGGAGAAAGGCAGGCAGTGAAATGAATGTTCATTGCAATTTAGGAAGGAAGCCGAAAAGCAATTATATCAAACCATTGAAAACAAAAGGTTTTAGCCAGACATCAATGAAAGTACCTTAAGTCTGTAGGCCAATTAAAATTTAAGTAGAATTTTATATTTGTATACATTTTTCAGTCTCCTAGTAGGAGGGTCACAAAGTTTCCCCAAATTAAAGCCAAGAAGGACATCCTAGTGGGAACTGACTAAAGTGCACGGGTAGGATGTGAGGAAAGGTGGAGTGTGAAATTTTAGAGAAGAGTCCTCGTACAGACTGCCAGCAGCCGTGAAAAACCGAGGTGCGCTGATAATGGCTCTGAAGAAGAAACCGATTCTGAGGTTGCTGTCTGAAAACGGTGATTTGACTTCTTTCTCAGTTTTTTCAAAACTTTGATAGCAGTACAGAAAAGAAAGAAGCTGGATGGTATAATATGTTTAAGTAATGTAAGATATACAAGGAACAGGATGGATGAAAAGATGCAAATGAAGAACTCGATACTGAGAAAAACAGTAGTCTCTACTATTCTTTGGTAATCATTTATAAAAATACGTTTTGGTATATTTTACGCTCGATTTTCAGATAGAATTAATCCCAAAGTAACTGAAAGGCACAAAAGCCCCAAAATTTCAAACATAAAATAACTCAGATCTTGAAGTCCCAAAGCAGAATATATTTAGTAAATTACCTTGTAAGGTAAATGTCTAAAATAGATGATTACAATTAAGATTTTTTTTATATACACATTTATTTATTTTTTACCAAGAACATGTATTGGCACATTGTATACATAACAATCACATTCATCATGATTATTTTGTACCTGTACAGGATATATCTTGGTTTCCCCCTTCTCTTCCCCACCCCACCCTTCTGTTCTCCCACCCTTCCCTACTTACAGCAGGTTTATTTACATTTTTTCATTTTTTCCCTTTCCCCTTTCTTTTCTGTTTCCCTTCCTTCTTTTTCCCCTTCTCCCTTTCTACTTCTCCTCCCTTTTGAATATTATCTTTCTTTTACATAAAATCTATTGTACCTCTTTATCCTTATTTACACTTATGGTTTCTCATATCAGAGAAACAATTCCATGTGTAATCATGAGTGTCTGATTTATTTCACTTAAGAGTATGTTCTCAAGGTGCATCCATTTACCTACAAATGTCTCCTTTTTTTGTGGTCAAGTGGTACATAGCTGGATACAAAGTCCACACCCAAAAGTCAATACCATTCTTATATACAAATAACAAATTCACTGAGAAAGAAATAAGAGAAAATATACCTTTTACAATCTCATAAAATAAATGAAATACTTAGGAAAATATCTAACAAAGCAAGTAAAAGATCTTTTCACTGAAAACTACAGTACTCTAAAAAAGGAAATTGAAAGGGATATCAGACAATGGAAAGATATCCCATATTCGTGGGTAGGAAGAACCAACGTACTGAAAATGGCCATAGTAAAAATGGCTTCCTAAACTACTGTACAGATTTAATGCAGTTCTGGGGCTGGGGATTTAGCTCAGTGATTAGAGTGCTTGCCTTGCAAGCACAAGGCCCAGAGTTTGACCCCCAACACACACACACACACACACACACACACACACACACAAAGAACAGATTTAATACAATTCCAATCAAAATACCAATAACACACTTCACAAAATTAGAGAAAGCAATCACGAAATTCATCTGGAACCAGAAGAGACCAAGAATAGCAAAAACAGTCCTGGGCAACAAAGACAAGGCAGGAGACATCACAATCCCTAACCTGAAATTGTACTATAAAGCTACTGTGATAAAAACAGCATGGTACTGGCACAAAGACAGACCTGAGGATCAATGGAACCAGTTAGAAGATGCAGAAACAACTCCAAACACACTGAAATACCTCATCTTCAACAAAGATTTTATATATTTATTATACAGAAGCGGCCTCAGCTGTGTAGTACCTAGACGTTTGCACAAAAATAGATGAACCAGAGTAAAGCTTTTTGAGAAATGTTCCATAATGACTGACCAACAGTATTTTGGGTATTCTCAGTAACCCCATATCAGATGACAGAAAGTCCTCGTTTCTTTTGCATGTGTTTCTCTGTAATGAGAAAAATCAAAACTAGTATAAATTTAAAAGCTTAGAAAAGGAATTAAAATTACGTTAAAAATTCAAAGACAGGAAACATGAGACAAGGTACATAATATTTTAAAAGGTTCATCTTAAAATCTTCAAAGTGTTCTTGTTTTCTTATTAGTTTCAAATTAATTTAGCTTAAGTAGCATAAGCAACTTAATTGTGCCTCTTGATAATATGCTGGTTTTTTATATATTTTAATTTGTGAGCATTTTGTTAGTAAAAGATGACAAGAGAAGGAATCTAGTCAAATTTACTTAAAAATACATCTCTAATTTTTCTTTAGAAACTCTTACTTTTTTTCTCTTAAGGCTTCATTTTCCTTCTTCACGCTGTCCTTAAATCTGCAAATAAAATATCCTTACTGATGAGTGGTTGGCAAATGGCTTGGATGTTGTGGTGCATAATCTGACACTGTGTATTTGATGGTTTTATTCTACGGAGACAACTTTGTGTAAAGGTGGGTAATGATCCTTCATTCTTGGTCATTTTCTCCATGTGAATGCAGAGTTCTATTAGAACTCTCTTCATTAGAAAGAGAAACTCTGTTTTTGTCTATGTCTATCTGAGGAGAGCAGTCCAAGCAAGAAATCAGAGAGCTAATTATAAATCATTTAATGAAACAGTCAGTCAGAAGAGGTAAATTTTCACTAGTGGGGATTCCTGTTTTCTCCTCAAGTGAAGAAAGCTTACACATAACACAGACTAAATAAACATTATGAATAGGTAGATGAATTATTAAATATATTTTGAAAGGACAAGGAATAAGGGATGCTAATATGCTTATCAGTTGCCATTGTCTTCTGGAGTCATTCATAATTAATAACAGATCAGGGTCAGTGGGCATCTGCAAATCTGGAACCACAGCTAGTAATTTTTCTCTAAATTTTCTGACTGTCAGAATGAGAATAATTAATTAATGAGAGATTTCTAGAATCTAAGAAGTTATAAATAATAGATTTTAAGGAGAGTTGAGTAAGAAGGTTATGAAGAAAGAGAAACATAATATGAAATGAGGCCAAAGGAATAAAGAAGCCTGCACTCAGCTGAAAGGGCCAATCTAGCACAGAATTATTTATTTAGCATTCTTTTAATTGTAACACATTTTAAGTTACTGTTTTTAAAACTTAACAATTGCCTCTCAAAATGTCTGAAATGGTATACTGATTCTACTAGTTTCTCTAACCAATAAACCCTGAAACTCAGAGGCTGAACAGAAGAGAAATTTCACTCTCTCGCACGCACAGTGCGAGGCTGCTGGGGTGGGCCCGGGAAGGGCCCCTGCTCCACAGAGTCATTTAGGGATCTAAACTCTCAAGGCTTTGCCAACATTGGTACATTTCCTCCCCAGTCACTCTGTAAATTAAGATGAGAATAGGAAGATGAAGAGCACAGCATCTTTTGGACACTCATTGCTTTCACCCCTTAGGATCGGCCCAAACCCAGTCAGAGGTCAGACCTAACTGCACAAGGGAATGTGATCTCTCCTTGTGCTCAGAAAGAAGGAGAAATGAGTTGGTAATGAGCTGCTCACTGTTTGCCATACATCAGAGTAATGAGAACTTTGAAAACTTGTCAGCTTTTTAAAAAAATGTAATATTCTCTTCTCTAACTGCCGTGAGCGCAGAAAACCTTTGGACATTTGATGAAATGCAGACTATGACTCTGCATGGATTTCGTTCAGAGTCTGATTTCTATTGGATTCCCAGTGATCCTGATGCTAGTAGCTCACAGACCTCAGGACCATAACACTAGTTAATCTGGTCATTGTGGGAAAACAAATCCCGACTAACAAACAAAAATCAGACTCCACGAGATGAAGTGTAAACCCTAAAGCATCTTGGTGTTTTCTTGAAATATAATTTCCCTGTTTGTGTCTCGATTCTCCTAAATAAAGTGCATGTAATAATACATGGCTCTGCCTAAGCTCACAGGACTCAGCAGATTTATGAGATAATATCAATGAAAATGCTGTGGTCTCATTTGAAGAGCGATATTGGAAATATATTAGATATTATATTTTTATCAAATCCATCATGGGTTGGAATAAAAGAATGTTCTAGTGGAAAGGAAGTATTGAGTGTTCCTCAAAGATTCTAAATACCTGTGCAAAGAGGGGGAACACTTTCTGTGCAATGCACAATGGAACATTTTTGCCTTTATTATTTCAATTATTCCATTCTGACATTTTCTCTTGAAGCATGGAATAATCCAACCATACAGAAAATACATACAACTGGTTAGCAGTGTGTTGACTCTACTTTAGTTTCATAACACATTTCCTGTGACATAAAACGCAGGAAATAATGTGTACATGTATCTATAGCTACTATTAAATATCTATATGTACATACACACTATATAAGCTCACACACAAGTACACACATTTCCATCTACAACTGGCTACAGCAGAAGCGTAGCTATTATACGATCAGTAGGATTTATGCCTTCACAGAACACCAGATAATCACAGATCCTGCAAATTTTATGAAGATTTTTCTCCAGTATTTACATTCGTTCCAGATCTTTTCTACCTTAGAACAAATAAATAACCCTTTGTTATTTCATCTCTGTAACTGAAGCCAAGGAGCCAAGGTTGTCACAGTATTTTTTATTCTGATTTATTCATTCATTTATTTGTACCGATTGTCATTTCTCAGATTAAATTAACTGAAGAATATTAAGTATTACGTAGTTAAGGAGATAAAAAGGACAAAGTGAAAACCTGTAGCATTCTTTGGTAGACTACTTTGCCAGTTAACCTGGGAGATCATGTTGTAGTACTTCCACAAATTGCCAATCAAGAATTGAGGGTTTTTTTTCTCCTATAAAAAAAAATGGAAAAAAAAATGGGCAAAAGTCAACATTTAATGTGTAATGGATATTCTTTTCTTCGTTAGAAATTTCCAGTGAGTTAAAGTGAGCACTAACTGAAAATGTCAAATATTAGATTTTGAATAAATACAGCAAATATCCTGTATATACTTTTCCAGTTTTTATCCTAAAATCTTATAAAATAGCTGTTACGAAAAATAGGCATTATGTAACATTGTCAGTATATAGCATTCATTACAAACAACATATTAGTTTCATATTTTGAACAAATATCTGGTTTTGTTGGAAGAATTACCTGAATTATTAAAGCAAATAGGAAATTTCATTTGCATATATACAAAATTGCCTCCACCACTTGGCAGCTTGATGTAGTTTATTAGCATAATAATACCAATAATGCAGTATAATGTAGTTAATCTAATTGTAAGCATAACACAGCTTTGAAATGTAGACTACACTTGATTATATTGTTCCAATTTCATTGATGAGAAAAGAAAATCATTTAGCGTGAACTAACTCAAAATCAATTGTAGTACTACCAGTAGAAGAGAGAGAACTTAGTTCTCTGATTCCAAATTCAAAATTACTTTAAAATTAAATTGATTAGGTCAAAATAGAATTTAGTTTCCAATTTTCTTTTGTTAATTAGGTGAATGTTCTTTAATTATATAAAATAGAATGGAATGCTCTTTAATTATATAAAATAGTATGGGTTGAAGACTGTAAAACAATCAGAGAGTATAGGAGAGTAATTTCACAAGAAATGATTTAATGCCTGTGAAAATTTTTTCCACTTCCACTTCCAACCAAAATGTTACTCTACTTCCTAGAGGCATTTGTTATTAGCAATTTTTTTGTGTGTTTACCTCCAGGAATTTTCTGTGGATATTTAGTTGGATAAATATCTTTAATTCATTTTCTAACAGTAAATCTAGTGTGATACAGTTCAAAATGCATAAATTATATAGTTTAATGGACATTTTGATGTTATAAGTCCTGTTATAGTTATTTTAAATTGAAGAAAACTATTCTTACATTATATGCACAACTGCACACACACACACACACATACACATTCCCTTGTCTCTGTAAAAGCTCTTATTTCAGCTTTCTAAAACCATGAAAGCCATGGAGGTTTGTGAGTTCCCTTAATTACACTTCTCTCCTGTTACACTTTGCTGCCGAAAGGTAGCAGATGCTAGGCTCATTGTCCAAATTACACCTGTAGTGGTATGTAGTGGTGTTTAGAGTGCAGTCACAGTGAATTCAAATCCCATACAAATACATCCTAAAAATGTTGGTTTGACCCCTAATTAGTTGGCGCATGTCCATGAGCCACCTGGCCAGGCTGGAGGGGTGGCAGAGAGGCATTATTCTTTCCTGGCGAGCCTTTTCCCTATGTTCTCAGCAGACAGATGAGTCTCTTATCAGAAGGAGCAGATGGCAGTGTGAGTCTGTTTGAAATTGCAGACATGCACTTGGAGAACTGTTCCTAGAATTTTTTTGTTAAAGTGTATTACATAGGAGGACAATTGGTGTGAGAAGCCTCAGGGAAAACTTCTGAATTTTGGCTCAGAAATGTTTCTAAGGTTTTGCTTTAACGGTTCTGCAATGTTGGGATTGAAAGTGAGGCAGTTTATTGGTCCTTATTTTTCTGATATGTGGAGCACAATAACAATTTCAGAATTAAAAATTTCTGAACTTTGCACTAATAATAAGTGGCCCAGGAATAATTTATTAACACAATATTTAACAATTTATAAGTACTTCCATATTCAGGATCTTATTTAATTCTCAGTACAAGTAATTTTTTATAACTTCTTTTTAAGAGATAAAGAAACAGAATCAAAGCAGTAAAAGGGCTTATGCTAGGACACAGTAAACCTCAAATCCACAAATTAATGATAGTGGCCAAGATGTACTTAATGGATGAACCTCGGGGTGTGAGTAGATAATTATAATGTGTCAATTATTGTGGTGAGTGCTTTCTATACATGATGTCTTATTAATTGTAAAATTCTTCCAAAATAAGGAAGTGCTTCAAGTCAAGTATCATGGATAATTTCTAGACACCAGTAAAGGCAGTGTTTATCAGCTTTCCATCACTGTGACTACCTGAAAAAATCAATTTTAAAAAAGGACAGATTTGTTTTGGCTCATGGTTTTAGAGATTTTGGACTACAGTCCCTTGGCTGGTTTCTGGGCCGATGGTGAGGCACAATGTCATAGCTGAGAACATGTGGTAGAACAAAGCCATTTACTTCTCAGTAGCCATGAAGCAGAGAAAGAGAGCTTGCTTTTATTACAAAAACCCTCCTGCAATACTCGTTAAGCAATGAATTCATAAGTATACTGATTCATTACTGAGGTCAGAGCTCCCATGATTCAATCGTCTTCTCAAATCCCTACCTCTGAATATCGCTCCACTGGGGTCTGTGTGGTTGAATTTCTTTGTGTCAACTTGTTTACTGGGAAGCGGCTGAAGGGATTAGGAGAGCATACTTCTGGGTGTTTCTGGGTGGGTCACAGAAGTGTTGTTTTAAGTACTGTTTTAGTTTCTTGTTGCTGGCACAAAATACGCAACACGCACAAGTTAAAGAAGAAAAGGTTTATTTTACTCACATTTTATAGAGGTTTTGGTCCGTAGTTGGCTGACCCCAAGGCAGCGTGTCATGGTAGAGAAACAGTCCATGACAGGGCAAACAGGAAGCAGTGAGCCTTTCTTTTTTAACCCCTTTTTTACTCCACCCAGACCTCAAACCTGTTGGTTGGTGCCATCCATGCCCAGGGTGGATCTTCCTTGTTCATCATCCACGCCTAGAAATATGCTAAACCAATCAGTGGACTGATCCCGGATCACATACCCATGATCCAGTCACTTCCAGAAACCTTACATGTAGGGGCATGAGGCTTTGAGGGGACATTCAGCTACAAGCTATAGCAAGTATCGTATCTCATCCCTCGCATCTTTTTCTGTGGTTCTGTTCCCCTGCTGTTTGCTGATCTTCGTGAACTAAGCATCTTTGGTCTGACACTTGCTTCCACCATTATTTTTCTGCTGTGAAGGCAGCCAGCTATGGACCAAATTCCCTGAAATGAGACAAATTAAACCTCTCCTTATTTAAATTGTGGGTACAGGGTATCATGTCTAGCAATAGGAATTCTAATACAGGGACAAATCTGTCAACATGTGAGTTTAGGGGTGACACTTAAGATCAAACCCATAACAGAACAGGAAATGAATTCTGCATTAGAAGTTCCAGAATAAAAATAGCCTGACAATACAGTATTTTTATTTTAGCCCATTTCTTATATGAGGTCACTGTGCATAACTTGTCCAAAATCCTTCTAGTAAGAGGTAGACATGTTTTAAGCCTAGATCTAATTCCAACTTTTATGTTCTTTCCAGGATAAAAATTAAATGACAAGTTAAAATAAACTGCAGATTTACCTAGTAAGAATGTGATACTCGTAAGGTTAATGGACTTAGTTGTTTGGTTTTGTAGTTGTGTCAAAGAATGGTAGGTGAATTACAATGAATACTATTATTACATGAGCAAAATACACTAATATTGGAGCCAAAATATAAAACAAAATATGTGCTTTTGATTTTGTTATTTCAAACAGCATATGTACAATTATCTTTGGTTAAGTTAATATTTCCTGGACTCCTTTGGTATACACAGTTCTGAATCAAAAGAACACCAAGAAGTTAAATATATAACATATAACACCTAGTCTTGTAGGAAAATACTAAAATATACTCTCATTGCCAATTAGAATAATTACACTTACTAAAGTTTTGATGGGTGGAAGATTGGCTTCCAAAGCATGTTTGACTCCTTTGAACCTGAGAATATGTTCGGTTAGGTGGCATGGATGGATTAGAACAGCAGATGGAATTAAGTTTGTTAATCAGCTGATTTTAAAGCAGGGAAATTATTTCGGATTTTCTGGGTGGACCCATTGTAGTCGCAAGAACCTCCATGAATATAAGAAGGAGGAAGAAGAGAATCAAAAGAAAATAGATTATAGAAAAATGGCTGAAAAGATGCAAAGTTACACCTTTCAGATTGGAGGAAGAAGACCATAACCAAAGACTGTGGATACCTTCTAAGGGACCTGTTAGGTCAGGGAAAAGGATTCTACCTTATAGCTTCCAGACAGAGCACAGCACTGCTAATACCTTTATTTTAGTCCAATGATACAAGTCAAACTTTTATCACACAGAACATATTGCATAAATTATTAATTTTATGGTAATTTTTTACATCAGCAACAGGGGACCAATATAGGAATGTTGTAGAAATTAAATAATGTTAGATAAATAGATAGACAGACAGATAGATATATATAGACAGATAGCTAGATAGATGATCTAGCACATTATAGAGATTCAATACAGAGAAACAAATTTTATTTTCTTCACCTACTGAAATGAATTTGAACAACTGCATTTATTTTGTATCTTGTACTTAGTGCCTCAAAAACAGAACAAAATTTTTGTATACAAATTCATGTATACCTTTTGTATAAACATATATCTTTTTGAAGAAATTTATGTATAGTTAGTAGATTTAAAAGCAAATCTGTCTGGGCATGGTGGCTCACATGCCTAAGTCTGGAACTCAAAAGCCTGAGTCCACTCTGGGCTATATGGCGAGTTTAATGCTAGCCTGGACCCTGTCTTCTGAGACCCTGTCTCAAACGGAAAGCCTAGTTAAAGTTTTCAATGTCAAAAGAAAGAAAGAAAAAAAAAGAGAGAAAGAAATAAAAATAATGCAGTACTGCAAAAATTCTAGCAGGTTTACAGAGAGGAACAATTAAATCTATTCAAGATTTTACAAATGCTATTGTAATTCATTGTATTTCTATTTGTTATATTCATATTTGTTATCATTTTAGTTATTTTATTAGTTTTGTTAAGAATTATAATCACAATTAAGGAAGTTTCCACTAGTGAGTTAGAAATAGAGGTGTTATGGGGTTATGCCAGTTTTGTAGAGAGACATCGCAAGGTCTGTTTTTAATGCACCTTTATTCTTCCGCAACATCAAAACAAAAATAAAAATTATTATGTGCCTATTATGTACTGGAGTATATGAATTCAGCTGCTGTGGAAATAACAGTAAACAAGAGAGGCAAAAATCCTACACTGCTAGTAGGGAAGAAAGACGATCGGATAAGTAAAGCAAATGTTTACTTGTTTTAAGGCAACACAGAACTAAATGTACTTAAACCCTGATGGTTAATTTCATAGAATCGAAGAGCTTGAAATTTAGTCTGTTCTAAAATGAAATAATAGCGTCCTTTCTAACATTATATAGGAGCAGCATTTCCTGTAAAAGTCATCATTTGTTTGTATGTCCTGTATTTTAAACATTTTGTAGTACATTTTTAAAACTTCATATTAACATACTGATTTCATTTCCTCTGAGTATAAACCCAGTAGTACGATTGCTGGATAATATGCTTGTACTTTCTCTAGTTATCTGAGGAAACGCCATGCTGCTTCTCATAATGGTATATTAGCTTACATTCCCCTCAAAATACAAGAGTCTCAGTATTTTTCTTTCTTGATCTTGACTCTTTGGTAGTAGCCATTCTAACCGGGGTATATGATGTCTCATTTTGGATTTGATCTGCATTTCCCTTTATGAATATTAACATTGGACATGTGCTGTCTACTCCGATGTCTCGCGGAGCACTGTTCGTAATAGCCAATATAGGGAAGCAAATTGTGTCCATCAATGGATAAATAGATGAAGGAAGTATACTGTATATATGCACAGTGGGATCCTATTCTGTTATTAAAAAAAAGAAGTAAATCCTGCAGTTTGCAGCGAAATGGATGAAACTGGATGGTATTGTGCTAAATGAAATATGCCAGACATAGAACGATAAATACTGCATGATCTCATTCACGTGCACTGAAGCAGCGGGTGTCAGAAGTAGAAGTAGAATAGTTGTTAGCAGAGGCTGGGGAGGGCAAGGCAAAGGGAGCAACAGGAAGAGATTGGTCAGTGGCTACAAAGAGAGTGAGGAGGGATAATTTCTGGGGTTCTATTACTAGAGCATCTGTGGTTAACAGTACGGTACTGATGCAAACGGAAGTTTGGGTGTTATCACCATAAAGAATTGGTAAATACATGAAGAGACAGATATGTTAAAAACCCTGGTTTGATTGTTACACAATGTATACATGTATTGAAACATCATCTTGTACCCTATAAATATATACAATATTATGAATCAGTTAAAAAAAACAAAATGAAAATTTTTATAAATTCATTATCAGTATAGTATGGACTTTGGATCAGAGTATAATGAGCATAATTTAACATTTGGTGACTATTTGGGTTCATTTTTATTAAAAAGACCCTCTTGGAAAATAAAGTTTGGTACTGAGGCCGATTATTGTACTAATGGCCTCATGCTACTGAGTTTATGTATTTGTCAAAAATTTATGGCTATTTTATGACACATAATCTGTATTCCTGATTTTCATAGTTCTTTCACTGCTATGTTTTAGTTATCTTATTTCTAACCTTTGAATTCAGATAATCGTATTTGGCAATTTTTGGTTGAAAATAGAGAAGATAGATCTTAGTAAAACCTTTTCAAAAGTGTTCTCCAAAAGTAAAGATACTAGTCCATCCAGTTTGGTATTTAGATATTTATGGTATCAGAAAATTTTTACATTATAGAGAATGAGGCTTACTTCTAAGATCCTGGTTTTATTTACTATTGTCAAGGTGCCATCAAGTGGGATAGTCACACATGAATAAATTCTGTTTGATTCCTTGGACACAACTCTACTTAAACATAGTTTGCTGCCAGAAATATTGTATGAGTTCTGTTGATTTTAGCTAGATGTGTTTCATGCAGTTAAATCTATACTTTTGGATTCAGAATTTGAAATACAATTTTGTAAAGAAATTCCTTAGCTCAGTTCCCTGAACCCACCACAATTTCTTCCCTCAGTTTCTCTGGCTCAGGGCTTCAGTCAAAATCTACTTTGTTTCTTATGAGAGAATGAATTTTTTTTGTGTGTCCAAACACACCCTGGTGTGAATTTCCAAGAGGACCAGCTTTATCTAATGCTTGCTTTTTGTCTTTTAAAGCCTTTAGTTCTACCACATAATTTTGATTACCTTGGCAGTTAATAAAATTCTAGAGATTCTAATCTGGACAGATGTAGTAAACAATATAAAAATAGATTATAACCAACAAATAATCATAAAGGAAACACCAAGATTTTAAGAAAAATAACAAAGAAATGACACTGAAGTCTTTTGGATTTTAGTGAATGGGATTTTAGCTTGTAAATATAGAATACTGTAGCTAAGAGAACTGTGTGATCTATATATGATGCTCACGGAAATTAAGTGAATTTCTGAATGTGACATATTTAGGAAGAGCAAGAACTTAGATATGAACTTGGGACTTAGACTTCTTAGTCCAGATTTTCCAAGATACCAAACCATTATTTCTTTTTCCACTGTTGAACAATTTTAACAATAGCTACAATAATTTTAGTCTTCGAATCCTCATAACAATTACATAAGTACAAACATGTTTAAGCCAATTTATAAGTTCAAAAAATTGAAGTAAGGATCACCGAAAGCCATATCTCAGTTTTTATTATTTCAAAAGCATTGTATAATGCTGAAAATAGCAACTGCCCTATTTGTGTTATATAAATATCCGCAGTAGGATGTGATAAAGATGCTTTGAAAGCTAGAAATAGTTTTGTGAAATTTTATTATTTTTATGTTTTAAGAGAAGACTCTGAGCTATAGACAGGATAAAAATCGACCAGCCTAAACAAACCCTGATAAATTTCACTTACTTAGCACAAAGTCATTAACCAGGTTCACTCAGCTGCTTGACCAAATTAAGACCGAATCTTACTTTTGACAAAGCAAACAATCTGACATACACAGGACTCATTTCGTTTAACTGCTGGATTCATGCAGTATGCATCTCCTCTCTAGCCATCCAAAATTGTTCTGATGAGTTTCTTTCATGTATAGATAGATTTTGTTTCAGATGACTGGATTTTGGAATTTAAAGGACAGGGACAGCTAAGAGAACACCCTTTCATCTGAACTTTATTTCTGTTTGCTGAATGGATGTTAACTGGAAACCTATCCTAATGCCTCATTGTATGTGTAGAATAGATTTTAACCTTAAATTTAGTATTTGTTGTGAGAGATCAGTATGCCCTGGGTAATGTTTCACTAGTGAAGTAAATTTACTTAGCTCTAGGCTTCTTTAGGCATTAGGACTGACCGTAATTTATTCCCCTTCTTCTCATGCCTTTGCTATGTTTAGAAGGAACGCCTGTATATGTTTAACTTAGCTATTTCCTCCTGCCTTTAAGAATAATTACTTGTGGAGAGGTGTACAGCACTCTGTCTTGGTCCTTATTAGCTGGGAGACTTAGAAAAGTGGGACCCATCCCGGTGGGAGACCTGGAGAGTCCCACATGTACTGTATTCAGATGGAAAAATATTTATAATTTGAAAAAATATACAGTATTAGCAAACCATCTGACCAAAGATTCAAAGCTGTGTCTCCAATCAGTTTTAATTGTAATAAAAATGAATACATGATCTACAACTTTTTATTGTTGATTTGGGTTCCCTCTTCCTCTCTTCTGCTTTTATTCTTGATGTTCTCGTCTCTCTCCCTCTCTCCCTTCCCTATTCACTGTTCACCCACCGCTTCCTCTCCCGTCCGTTCTGTATCCTGAATCTGGAAAAGGAAGAGCGATGCTAGCAGTGTCTGGCCTTTGCTAGTTCTTCAGAGATTGGTGTTTGTCTACTTCCCGGCTTTCCCGCGTGTCTGTTGTTGGATTCATCCATTCCTTCCCCAGTTCATGCTGTCAGAGTTGCGGTAGCTTCACAGCAAGTTTGAAGTCAGATTAGCTCATCCTCCGACTTCACTCTCCTTCAATATCAAAGCTGACTATTCGGGGTCTTTTTGTCTCAAAATATAAAGTTTTAGAATGATGTTGTTAATAGTCACAAAACAACAAGATGGGGAGGTTTCCGCCCATCATACTTGTATATGTTTATGTTCCAAATTTCTGTTCATCTCCGCGAGTGTGTGTGTATGTGTGTGTGTGCATGTGCATGTGTGTGGATGTGTGTGTGAGTGCACATGTGTGTGGTGGGTGTGTAAGCCAGAACCAATTCCTCCTTTACAGGCAGAAGTAAAAGTTTGACTAAAAAATTTTCTATTTTGGATATGAACCCTTCATTTTCACAATATCATCTCATTCCTTTTCAGAATTTCCACATGACTAGTGAAATGATCTATTTCGTCAACATTTCTCTCATGTTTTGTAAATTCTTTAAAATAATAACAGTAGCCATTTATTCCAGTATGTTGTTTATGCTGGCTTTGTTTTCAGTGACTGTGTATTTTCGTTAGTATATATTTGCAATACGTAAGAATTACATTCATCTAGGAGAACTGATACACATACTTACGGCAGTTTAATCATTTTTACTTCACTCTCTCCTCCCAGATCTCCTGTCTCTCCCATCCCCTAGCCCCTTCCCATCTCCAGAAACTCTACTTCCCTGTTTCCTGTCGCCTATCTTTTATTTTGCTCTTTAAATGATTTATATTTCGGGTTTATCACATAAGAGAAACCATGTAATATTTAACCTTTTGTGCCTGATTTATCTTGCTTAGCACTGTGTTCTTGAGATGCACCCATTTTCCTACACTTGACTCAGTTTATCCATCTTTGTCCCTGAGTAGGACTCCGTTGTGTACAGATACCAGATTTCCTTTACCTGTTGATGGGCCTCCAGTGACTTCATTTTTTCCCTTTCTTCTTATGGTTAAATTTTTCTTACAATGTCTTAAGTGTAATGATTTTTAGAATTAATATTAGTTTTTAAAAATGTACAATAGTCCAAAAAACAGCCCACGCTAAACACCGTGGAGGGTGTGTTACAGACACGCTCAATTCGGTTTCTTTTCCTCTGAGGCTCAAACTGTTAAATTTCCTCTGATCTCCTCCTTCCGGCTTTGCGAGGCAGCTTTATTTTAGTTCTACCCTTTGTCCTGGGGCACCACTGCTTTTCCTGAGGTATCATCCTTTTAATAAGCTGTGAATGCTGCTGGGATTTCTCCAAATTCTCAAGCCCGGAATTACAGCCTTCCTTCGCCAGACCCCAGAAAACTGTGCTGTGAGCGTCTGTGGCTTCCCAGCGAGCCCTCGGAGACCCGAACGGGCCTGGCCCTCTCCGAGTCAGTCAAGGCTTGCAGTGATGTCTTGCAGGGTTTTGGTCTCCATTCCCGTCAGGGCTACCCTTGTTATTTTTCCCTTAAATCTTGCCTCCCTCACTCCAATCTCTGTCTCTTCAAGCCAGTGACATGGTCGTTTTCTGCGTGAGCTCTGTCTTGTTCACATAATAGCCTGGAGAGTTTTCTCAGGTGGAAAACTGGACTCATCAAATGTTTTCCTCTCTCAAGGGTCTTAACTCTCCCGCTTCTGCCTGCTTTGGTCTTTTTCCAGTTCCTTTAAGGGTCTCTTTTCTTGGCCTTTACAGTTAATGTCTGTAATCAGCAACGGGATTCATTCAGGACTACTCGTTACACAATATCTCTAAGGGAAACATTCAGCTTCTTACTATTTGCCCCTCACCGGCAAAGCACAAAGAACTGGGGATGCTGCCAGGTCTCTTTACTTCCTCATCCCCTCCTGGCTCTACCTCCATGTAATACATTGTGGAGTTTCACTTTCTGGCTCCTATTAAAGTGCTTTTATTTTATCATATATTTAAATGAAAAAAGTACATTACTGTATCCTTTACATAACCAAATTATTTGCCGTATCTTCTGTTTCTCCCAGTATTTCCTTTTCTTCTTCTCTGACTATATTTTCTAAGAGTTCTCTAAGGAGATCTTCTATGGTTTCAAGATATCTCTACTTCACCTTCACATTTAAATAACATTTTAAACAAATACGAGCTTTTAAAATAATGATTATTTTCCTTTATTATTTTGAATACACATATATCAATATTGTGTTTGAAAATTTTGATTCTTATTTTTAGGTTGGTGACATTTCTTATTTTCTCTAATGATTAAAAATTTTAACATAATATTTCTTTTATTCCTACTGATAATAGGTTCCATCTATGTCCTAAATTTCCTTTCATTTTTAATAAAATTTACATCATTACTTTTCAATGTTTCTATCTCATTTCACCTTTTCGTCATTCTTCTCTTCTCTCTTCTCATTGTTCTCTCTCTCCCTCTCTCTTTCTCTCTTGCCCTCTCCATCTCTCTGCTCCTCTCTCTCTCTTTTCTCCCTCTCCCTCTCTCTCTTTCTTATCTTCTTTGTGTAAGATTTCCTTACTCTTTATTTCAGTATGTTACTACTTGTTCCTATCACCAATTTTTTCTTTAGACATAAGCTTTGATATTTAACCATCTATTGAGTCCTTTCAAAAATAGCGATTTTTATCTGAGCGCTCCAAATTTTCCATAACAGCTTGCTCATGCTTCATGCTTTTAAATATATTTTTCATACCTCAAAAGATTCACATTTTAAAGTCTTGCCTTGACTTCTACATTGTCTTTGCTTCTTTCCTCCAACACTTGGCTTCGTTGTGTTTTGTCACATGGCTGCTAGCTCCAGAAGTCTCACTGGAGACTTCTTTTTCCCTGTATGTGTGTTGTTCATTTGCTTTGGACCATTGTGCATCTTTGCCTATTAATTGGCTTCTAGAAAAATATGTATAAGTCGTCTCTAGACTGGGATATCCCAGATGAGTGGGGATAAGCACGAAAGCCATAGTGGGGAGTCTCCAGATATGCAGTCTGTGACCCTGTCAACCTCAAATCTCTCCAACTTCAGCTCCAGGTCTCTGCCCAAACACTTGTGTTGATCAAATATTTTTATTTAATTGAAATGACTACTTCTCTTCTGCGTTAGTTAAACCTTATGTGTTTGAATTGTATCTTTTGTGCCGATATATCTTGATGACGTCAAGGGTTTTTAAGAAATATGGAAAAATAGGAGATTTTCTCATAAGTAGGGCATTAGATAGCATTAAGTGAAGTGCTTTATAGTCTCCTAATGCTCTCCTAATTTGCTGAATTACTTCCAAACATCATAGAGGTTCCTTGAGTACTTAACTTTGAGATACCCAGTTTGGTGGAACAACACTCATAGGATGTTCTTAGTCCTTCATCTTACTATGGAATGAAGATAAATTTAATTGATTTCAAATGGATAGCAGTAGCCTAATCTGGGAAGCATATCCTTGAGAAAATGCTTTTGTTCTTTAATTTGGAAAATGAAAGTAAACTGCTCTAAGATTGTTGATGTTTTTAACACATGCAACCCCCCCAAATGAAACAAAACATGATGTCTAGTGATTCTTATGTTTAAGGATCTCTGCAGTGAAACAGGTACTATAAAAACTATAGACCTGAGTAATATTTTTACAATGCAGTGGTGAATTGCAACAGGCTTTATCCAACTATAACGGAGTTATACACTCAACAGGGCTCTTGAAGTAAGGATGAAATCAGGACCAACTAATTCTTCAATTTGTGGATAGCTCCTCACCCCGACTCCTCCCAAATCTGCTCGGCTACTATCCTTGCTTACAGATAGCCATTTCCTACTCCTACCCAATCTGAAGTTGGACTATCTGTGCTTGAATGAGGGTTCATCCATTGCTAACTGTGGGATTTTTGAGCACATATTAGCTCAGTATTTTTGTAATACATCAGTATTAGTTTACTTGTTTAAAGGACTATTAGAAGAAATGAATGAATTAACATTTGTACTTGACTGACACATAATAAAAGCTGTAAGTGTGTTATGTACACATATAATTACCACCACCACCACCACCACCACTGTTATGATTACTGCCATCATCACTATTAAGGGCATCCTAGTAGATTGGAAATTCTAGATTTGGGTAAAGAGATGTTGCAGAGACTGTAAACTAATGGATATTCTCTTTAAAACTTAATAATAATATTTGAAGCAATGATTTAAAAAATAAGATGATAATTTTGGTTCCAGAAATAATTTGTTTTGGGAAATGTATTCATGGAGATAAAATTATGTCAATTATTTACATTTTCCTAATTATGATTGAATAGGCATTCTTGTAATTTATAAATTAGCAACTAGCTTTGGAAGACATTTGGATTCATTAAGGTTATAAGCTCATTAAAAAGTACAGCTTATAAATTGCGCAGGCTTTATGGAACATGATAAATAATTCTCTGTTATCTACTAACAGAGGGATATTCTTTTATTTTGTAGCCTACTCTCAAAGGCTAATAATAATGCACAAGGAAAATACTAATACGAGGAAGTAAGGGGAAGTTTGTGTTATAGAGAATATTGTAGATGAATTTCACCTCGGAACATTTACAGAATTGCTTTTGAATAGTAATTTTCAAATGTTTACTTGCTCACATTAAAATGACTGCAGGTTAAAGTTCTCGCTAATCTTGTGCTTGCTTTTGATGGCGTGTTTGAATCTTTTTACCTTGGAGTGTAATAATGACCGTTTTCCTAAACCAGTACTGCTCTATACTTATGAACCAACAAAGGTGACACTCTTCTCTACAAGTGGACCCTTTTTCATTGTTTTCAATAAATCTGAGGATTCTCATGCTAAGGCTTCATCTACAAGATTTTTGCTGAGTAGAAAAAACAACTGAAGTTAAAAGGCTAACAGTGGATCAAAGTTATCACAGCTCACAATCTCTATTCCTTGCTTATAAAATTTTAACGAGGTGGACATAGAATTTTTTCAAAGAATTGCCATTTATAAATTTTAAAATTTGTTCTTAAAATAGGGTTTTGTTTGTGCATGTTGGCTTTAAATATATGAATTTCTCTTCCTTTTGGAAAGATTTTTGGCATAATCATCACCCACATCAGGGAAGGAGGCAGAAACAGAGACGATCCAGGAGGACAAAATAGATCACCCTTCACATTCATGATGCTCGCGGCTCTGCGTGCTCCATCATGAATCAAGTTACCAGCTCATCAGTCTAAGAGGATGGAATGTATTTTTATTTTTTAATTTTCATCAATGATTTGTTATTTTTCCTGAACTATTTTGGGAAGTACCAAATGTTTTCTTTCTTCCTTTCACTATACTATCACACTATCTGTAAATAGTTTTTCTCTTGAAAACGTATATTATATAAAGTTATTATATTATAAATATACATATTTAATAGCTTAAAATTACTTTTATATTTGGTGCCTTATTAACATTGTGGTAGTTAAGTCATTATTTCTTATTAGCAAATGGGGAAATAGAAGCAAAAAATTCCAGGAAGAGGACACTCGCTCGAGGTCACACAAATAAGAAATATTCTTCATTTCAGTGCACACCACATTAAAGTTTATGTCTCTTTTTTTCTGTCACTGTAGTAGTGCTCAGCATGGTGTCTAACACAGACAAAGCGATCAATCCCTATCTGCTGAATCAAAGAAAGAATGAAAGGTGAATAAACTCAAAGGTTTTTCCTTCATAAAATGATGAGAAAGGGAAATACTAAATTTGTAGTTTACTTTTCCCCCTAGAGGATAGGTACTATGCTGTTTTGGATTTATTTTCTAATTTTATCCTTTAAGTAAACTACTTAAAGAACAACTCTTTTTGCCTTTGTATCACAAATTTGAGAAAAAAAAAAACCAAAAAACTGAGTTTAGTTGATTAAAAACTCACTGTAGCCCCAGAGGGAGTATGAGCAAGACAGTATGATTTCCTGTATTTGTTGTGTTATTTTACTTGGTTGTGAAATTTAGATATTAAAAAGATATTAAATTGGCTTGGAGGATCTTTCCAGCCAATGATTGTATATTTTACTTAATGCTATAAAGAATTCGAAAGATAACAATAATCTATCTCTACTTAAATGAGTTGTGAACTGATCACTATTTAGGTCACTGACAAACATGAATGGTGTCATCACAAATATGATGGCACCCATGATCAATAAAGAATCAGCAGAATTCACTGAAAATGAGATTTGTTGCTAATTATTTAAACGATCAAGATTATTCATAAAAATGAAGTCATAAATATAGAGGAGACTTGTTTTTTATTTGCGCTACTCATACTGTGGTAGTGAAGAGGAGGATTTGAGTTTGGTAAATAAAGAGAAAAAACAGAAAGTGCTCATCAGAAACTCTACTGCCATCGGAGCGAAACCAATATTGTTTGATGAGAAAGAAGAAGTTGTCAGTATATAAATACTTTTCTGATTTAAAAGGATCTTCTACTCATCTTTTAATGAATTTAAAATGCATTCTCATTTTTAAGAGTGAGTCTGCCAAAAATTAATAAAAAATAGTGTTTGCTTTGTGTTAGTTCACTCCGGACTCATATTTATGCAAGTGTGTGATGTGTGTTAACTACACTTGCTTTCATTTACTCCTCAAACATTTGAGGTTTCTGCTTTGTTTTTGTTTGTTGTTTGCTTAGGCTATCTTTAGGATGTTTTATGTTTCCTCTTCTAAAATTGAAAAGATGAGAATGGGGACATTTTTTTCTATTGTTGTTGTGCTATGATACTGATAAGGGAAGATGTATGGCTTTGATAAAGTAGAAATGTATATTAAAAATATATTTCTAACTGCTGTATTTTGGAGGAAAACGACAGGCTTTAGGCAAAGATTTATAGATAATGTCCATGGTAACGGAGAACTAGCGTCTGTAATACTTCTTTTCGGAAGAACGTGGGAAGAGTTCAATTAGATCATGTTAAAGACAGTCACCTGTGTCTGAAGTGGCCTCAGGTTGGCCATAAATAAATGGCAATCTGTACTAGTTAGATAGAATTCTAGCTTGTAACTAGTTTAGCATGTGCAACAGCAACTTGCCATCTGATAGTATCAGAAATAATAGTGTGGACTGAATTCTCAGGATAGATCATACTATCTCAGTGAATCAGCACAATGGTCTAGCTGAGGCTGCGGGGATTGGGGTCACAAATCATTGAGGTAGCTGAGCCACTAAAATAGCAGCCATATAATAAAAAGTCACCTGAGAAACCAGAGTGTAGTATTACTCTGTGGAGAAAGCAGTTGTTAAAATTTACATCTAAGCCACCAGATATTGTGCAATCCATAATAGAAGATTTCCTCCGAAAATTTTGTTTATCAGGATCAGCCTTGAAAATCTAATAGAGTAGCTTGCAAGTGATTTAAGCTGGAGGGTTTTGCTCTCCGTGGCTTTTGCACAGAGAATTCAATTTATGGACTCTTCACACAGCAGTGGCTATTACATGCAAGGTGCCAATGACTACTTGATTATCTCAGAAGGACCTCAAAGGTAGCTGGGCATGAAATAGAGGATCTCTTTAAATGAAAGGGATCAGAATATTCAACACAGTTTATAAAGTGTGACAATTCTATTATGTAAGTTTGAACAGCAGCCACGACTGGAAAAAAAAAAAATCCATGAGAATATCCAAGAGAAAAATAGCTTGGCAGAGCTAGTGACCATGAAAAAATATAGGTTTCATTACTTCAGGGAGAGAAATGTTAGGAGATTTATACATGGATGCTTCCGTATCAAAAATTTAAATTATGCTCCACAGAATATGGTATTTGTCCCCGGTAATGTGAAGCTTTTATAGCATAGATAATATTTGTAAAGACTGGCTCCAGATTTAATGGAGAAGAATTTCTCCCTGATTGGGCCTTTAAATTATTGATAATATCTAGGAAATTCCAAATTGAGACCGTGGCGACCTTTTCTTTCTATGATTGATAAGAATCAGATTCAAACGTGTGCAAGAATAAAGGGCAGGGAGCATATTAATCCGTACTTTGCTAAGCAAAGAGGGACTGTATTTTTAAATAAACATTTAAGTTTAGAACAGCTTTAGATTTACAGGATTATTGTGGAAATAGAATTCCAAATTATCTCACACCCAGTTTTTACTCTTACGAACATCTTATCTTAGAATGCTATGTCATAATTAACGAACAATTAATTGATTCATCATTAGCTAATATTTATATTTTATTCAGATTTCCTTAGACATTATCCAATGCCCTTTTCCTGGCTGTGGATCCCAGCCAGGGCACCACACTGCATTTGTTCGGCATGTTTTCTTGACCTCCTCTTGCTTATGATAGTTTCTCAGCATTTCATTGTTTTTCAGGACCTGGACAGTTTTGTGGAAGACTAGTCAGATATTGTGTTGAGTCCCCTACAGTCGGGATTTGTCAGATACCATCTCTGTATTAGACCTGGGGGTGTATTTTGTGGAGGAAAACCACAGAGGTAGATACCATTCTCCTCCCATTGTTCGAAGGGTGCTATCAATATGACTTGTCAAGGTTGATGTCAACCTTAATCAGTTGTCTTGAGGTAGCTTATCTATTCTTCCACTCTAAATTTACTTTGCCTGCTTTCTTTCTGTAGTGCAGAAAGTCACTATATGCAGCCCACCCTTGAGGAACAGCATCGTGCTTTACTTCCTTAAAGGTGCAGCATCGACATCAATTAATTGGAATTCTTCTGCACTGGAAATTTGTTTCTTGTCCTTCGTGTTTTTATTTATTCAATCATTTATTATAATGGCTGAGCTTCTGGATATCTATTTGTACTTTAGAGTATAATTCAAAGTTATTTTGCTTATTTTTGTGTTGAAATAATTCTAGCTTTGACTGTTGATAGTTTTTTTAGTCGATTTTGGCGTACTCCATTATTGTTTTTTGTTTGTTTTGACTTCTACTTCTTGGAAATGCAAAATGGCCAGGCTTTCGTCTTCTGGCCCTCCTTTGTGAGTCCCAGAACCAGCTATTTCTCCAAGGATACTTGGTTTCTTTTGTTGGAGAATGATATTCGAAATCCAGATCTTAGGGTTAAGCATGTTCTTCTTAAATGCTTCTAGGTCCTCTCAGCTAACAGAGTAAAAATTGATATGCATGTATTTGCTTTCACTTATAAATATTTCTATATGAAACATCTGTATTATTTTAAGTAAAACATCAGTTTGTTCTGACATAAGAATTTTTCAGTGTCCAGGACTTCAGGGTGATGTTCAATAATTGTGAATGCTCTATGTTCATTTTAGCATTCTTTGATGAACATATCATATATGTCTCATATGTATATATAATGTCTTTATAATATATACTATATATATATATATAATGTTGTGTTGGTCTATGGTTTTGTTAAAAACAACATAAAAACATTTTCTACCAGAATGATCAGAATGATAGCTATTTTCATTTTAAGTAAGCTGTTTGATTTTTGTACGCTAGGATTAAGGTACTAGGGCAATAATCTCCCAACTCTGATGATCCGAGATGTCTCTGGTTACTCCCTCTAGGACTAGCAGGCTGCTGACAAATCAGTTTATACTTTCTCAGCCCATAGAATGTCTTTCCTCCTAGAAATTAGATTGTCCCTTGCCTGCATTTTAAATCACCAGGGGCTCTTTAAAAATATATAATGAGTTGACCTCTTCACCCTGGCCAAAGTCACTTTGTGTAGGATGAGACCTTATAATTATATTTTTCAAAAACTCCCTCGGTACTTAAATTATAGGGCTGGAGTTGGGGATTATATTGATACAGATGCCCTCTAACATCCTTTTGCTCCAGAGATTCAGTAAATATCTTATTTTCATTAATATGACCTGCCTGTGCTTTGTTTCCAGTAAAATAAGATATACACGAAATAACCACAGTTCTGAGTGTGCCTGAACACTCAGATTAAAACACTCAGAATTCACTTTGTTTGCTATAAACTCTTTTATTTTGGCACCATATAAACCCAATTTTAGACAATGGGCCTTGTAGCCATTTGAGAAAATAAAATTGAACTAGGCCAATGTAAAAGTGTTATTTCAGAATTCAAAGTTCAAGTCCATTGTGGGTGATTTGAAATGCTTCCCATATTGGCGAATTACATGCTCTCTGCTGACCTACTTTGGGATAGTAAGATTCTGCTTTTAAGAAAGAGCAAAAGACTGCTCTTCCACCGTTTAAGTAGAATCATATCAAAGGCAAAACAGCAGTGAGGGTTGTTCTTGAAGATCCTCAGGGAAGATTTTACAGAACACTTGAATAATTTATTCAGGTATTGCATAAGGCCCAAAGGTTAGGAAACATTGTAAACTAATGACTAAGATTATTAAACTAAAAACCTAGATGCTTAGATTCTAGTTCTGAGATTCTGTAAAAGTTTTTTTGATAGGAAGGAAGTTGTATCATTTTTGTATACTTTGGTTTCTCCACATGTAAAACAAGATACTTTCTTCTTTGTTAGAATGTTGGATGGCTGCACGTGGCAACCTGTAAGAAAATACATCAGACTCCATAGTGAAGTCTAGAACTGCATACATCACAATGGCAAGTTGCTGTTGTTCTTCTATTTGAGCACTTTTTCGGGGATGTAGTTTGCCACAGCTTATTGGCAATTAAGCCTCTTCTAATATTTTGGCTCAGTGTTTGTTTTCCTAATGGTAGCCGTCTTCTGCCTGTGGTCTTACAGTATAACCATCTTCTTGCATACTCAGGTAGTGATCTCTGAAGTGAACCTAGGTATTCATTGGGGGCACACAAAGCCTTCTACTGCTGATTTGCATGTATTAAGAGTCACTTAATCTTAAATGTTTTATAAACTTTGGTTTCCCAACTCTGAAATTATGTGATTTTAATGGTGTGTTTATGAAATTCAACATGGATTTAGCTTCTTCTTTATAAAGATCTCTGTCCCAGTCACACGCAAAATAAAAGTAAGTTGGAGGAACTCATCTAATGAATCTTTACTTGGGATTTTGAGGATGAACTATTCAGTGGAATAGCTTTCTCTATTGCTCCTCCGAAGAGCTTCGTTTAGTGGAGAATGAGGTAAGGTGACAGTATATGGAGTGTGCCTGTGCTTCAAAAATAAGTGCACGTGTGCACACACACACACACACACATTATTTTTAGGTTCTGTGCAAGTATTTCTTGACTCAAAACATTTTAGTGCTATTTTTTTGCACAGAGATGGTAACACGTGTGGAAGTTGTTACCAGAAGTGCCCACACAGGCCAGCAGGGAGTTTCTGGAAGGGCAGGAAAAGTGACTGTAAATTTTATCATCATCTTTTGTACGAACCATCTAGATATCCAACAACAGGGCTGCTGGGGTATACAAAAGCAGGTTCAGTACACATGTAACTAAAGACAGGATCAGACTATTGTCTTTACACCAAAAAAGAAAGCTGTAAAAGCTCATTTGACAGTTGTGTGGTATTTCTGGATTTGCAGTTATCTCTGGCTGGCTAGGATCTCCTGAAATAAAAGATCCCTCGGAAGCAGAGATATATGGTCAAACTTCCAGGAAGAGGAAAATTTTCATTAAGAAACATTAAAATGGGAATTGAAGGAGATAGGCAAGTGAACACTGATATAAGTTAGGGAAAGAATCTCAGGTTTCTCTCTCTGAAAAGAAACTAAAGATTTTTCTTTTAGCGTGAACAATAGGCTTATTTTTAGAGAATAACTGTAAAACAAACTATAACTGTACTTTCGTTCGATTCTTTGAAAGTGCTCTAAGAGTACCTGGTACTTTTTATATAATACTTCACACTTTCATAGGTCCCATCTAGGTCCTCAAAATGCACCCAGCTTTTTCAACCATAACTAGGTGAAATACATCCCCCACTTACACCCTGTCCTTAACACATAGACTTTTGATAATAAAAAGAAATGGACCTACCTAACCCATTTTCTGGAAGGCAAATCAGAATGTGAATCTCTAATCAAAAAGAGAAGACGAGGATTTTTATTCCTTTGAAAATCTCATCTCTGTGTTATCTGAACTTGGGCCACAAGTGAGACTTCAGTTTTCCATTACAACAGGCAGTAGTGGGAGGAAACGCAGACACATTGCTCATCGGGTCTCCCCGCTCTGCCTTGCTGTGGAATGAGTTCGCGCGAAGGCCCAGGAGCAGCCCAGATGTAGGTCACATGTTGCTTCTGCCGTATTCCACTTTTCTAATTTGGGATGAACCACTTCACTACAAAGTACATTATACTGTGAGATTAGCATAAAGTTAATAAAATTAAGGTAGATATAACTATCTGTATCCATATTTATGTGTGTATCTACCAGAAAGTAGACACTCAACAAATAGAAATTGCATTATTTTAATGTTCATAGGTAATATGTATTATCAAAATGTCTCACTAATATAGAACTTTAAATAAATTATCCAGTACCTAAGGCTGCATGTCAAATAATCAACCCCTCTGTTTTTATTTGTGACCCTTTTGCCACCTGCTAGCTAGGCCTTTGCCAGGGCTGAGATTTCATCCTAAACCTGTTAGTTTAGTTCTCCTCTCTCTTTTCTGCTCTTACTTGATAGAAATGTACCATGGAAAGAAAGATCCCCAACCCTGGAAAGATCCTGCTCTATGAATACTTTTTAAACATCATAAAATGCTTTTTTTTTCCAGTTCATTGGGGTAGAGAAGTCCATCTAACTGACTGACACCCATTAATTCCTCTTTTTGCTTCAGCCATTTCAGCCTTCATACTCAGCTGATTTCTCCTGTAACATTTCACTTAAACTCTTTCACTTATTCTTTCCCATCTGCCACCATACTGCCTTCATCCATACTGCCTTCATCCATGCTGCCTTCATCCTTCACCATCTTGAATACTGCGGTATCCTCTGAACAGGTCTTCCTACTTTCACTCCAACTACCTCTCATCACTGTCCCAGATAACTCTGAGAGGCTGCCCTTTGCTCTTGGGATCAGTGACAGAGTCTATGCCCAGCTCAGTGTTCTGCACATTCTGCCTTATGACCACAGTCTGATCTCGTGTCCTCCATGTCCATCTCATTCCTTTCTATAGTGTCTTCTCAAAGGTCCACCCTTCTTTTCCTTTCCTATCCTGACAGTGACTCTGATTTCAACTTTTGGAATTCAGCTCAAGTAGTATTTTGGCAAGGAGACATTTCCTGATTTACCTACTACTCTCAAATCGTCAGGTTTGGGTGGACTTGCACACTGTGAGTGCTTGATACAACAATATTATAGCTGTTGGGTTGTGGTTGAAAGTGAGGGGGAACGAGGCTGTATGAATGAGAAAGCAGGTTTCTCATCATCAATTAACTAGAAATGTACGATCAAGAGGCGGCCCATCAAAAGGCTGGTGCTGCTTTGGTAGACCTAAAAGCTTAATTTTTGAAGAAAATATGAGACCTCACAAAAATTTGAGCTATATAGTAAAAAATGAGTGACAGAGTCAGGTTTGGTGGCACATACATCTTATCCCAGCACTCTGGGAGACTGAAGCAGGAGAATTATAAGTTCGAGTTCACCCTGGATGACTTAACAACCCAATGTGATCTGGCCTCAAAATTAAAGGAGGAAGGTCTGGGGTGTAGCTCAACGTGAAGACTCTGGGTTCCACGCCAGCACAAAAATATATATATACAAAGGAAATAACAGAACAGGTGACCATTTTGAGCATATTGAATTGGAGGAATTTCAAAGCTTAAGTCTGAAGTCTGCATATCTGACCCATTCGACTGTTAGTTGCACTGTCCCTGCATTGGTGCAGTGGAGACAATGTGGGCTTCTCTGTAGAAAAGGATGATCACCAAAAGGGTATTGGCTAAATAAGTCCAAGTCTTATGTTAAAAAATCCATTCCAAACTTAGTTTAGGTACAGTGGGAATATTCTTTGGAGATTCTACTGTTTTCATGAAGCGCTTCAAGTTTCCAATCTCTCCACTGATGGTAAGCTATTAGAGAGAAAGCTTTTGCTTTACATCAAATATTCATCAAGATGTACATAATGAGCAAAATGCAAAAAGACAAACGACTAAAAAGAAATTACTCTCACTGATTTGGACCCTCTGGCCTTAAGAAAAAGCAATTTTTTTTTCCTGATGGATAAAAGATAGGCAAATAATCTTACTTGGTTTATGAAAACCTCTCTCTTGTCTGGGTCATTAGTAGACTTTAAAACAGTCAA
Source organism: Hystrix cristata (assembly GCA_004026905.1). Classification (NCBI taxonomy): domain Eukaryota; kingdom Metazoa; phylum Chordata; class Mammalia; order Rodentia; family Hystricidae; genus Hystrix; species Hystrix cristata. Next base: position 38,138 of record PVJO010012221.1, read on the forward strand.
CAGGAGTGGGGAAAATAGCTGTAAATATTTTTGAGACCCTGAAGATGCTTTTAAATACCCAGTCTATCACTTTCAAGTGCAAACGAAGGCAGAAGACAATTAACTTGTCTTGAATACCAATTATGTGTCTTTTCTTGGGATTGATTCTTTCTGTAATAGTTTTTGCCTTATTTTAAACTACTCTGGAATAAATATGTTATTGTTTTCAATTTAATGTTAAGAAAAATTATCTGATAGGACTAAGAATAAAAATATTTGACATTCGAAAGCAAATTCACCCACTTTTAAAACCATTTATAAATTTACCCTCAAAGGAAAAAAAACACCTCCCAAAGTTTCTTTCGATTCTAAAAATATATTTAATTTTAGCACTAACAATCTTCCTTCTACCAAAACTTCAACATGGCTAAGTGCAACTCCACACATGTTCCTTACCTGCAGCTGCAAACCAGAAAGGGGATTGAGCGAAGCCATAAAAATGCTGACTGGACTCATTATACATTCATGACTGCAAACCTCAAAGAGATTTGAGTCTTGCAAGGAAATACTGCTGCTCTATTTCCATGGTAAATTTACTCTATTATTCATCTCTCTCATCTGCTCTTCTTCCTCAAATTCCCACAATCTCTTCCTTTCTCCTCTCAGCAAGAAATCATACTTTTCATTAATGGATGAATTAATAGAGGGATTGGGAAATGTCTAGTTGGATCTATTTATATGTCTATCAATTCAAAAGTATGTGTCTGGTTGTGTGTGAGTGTGTGTGTGATCTTTCTTAAGCTGCAATTGTTCGACTGACTGCCACAATCTAACGACAGCACTTCGATCTGTGCTTTGGATTCCAAATCCTCACTCATTTACACTTTCCTTTGGAAGTAATTCCTTGCTTCTCAATTATTTTCAGTTTTTTCAAATCTACTAAAACATTACAAGTAATATCACATGTATATATAGGCATACGCACATGCATATAGTTATGTGTGTGCAATAGTCCATTTGGACTGACCAGAATGTAACAGAACACCATTAGACCAGAGAGCTTCTAAAAAATGGAAATTGATTTCTCCCCATTCTTAAGGATTGGAACTCCAGATCACAGCACATGCAGATTCAGTGTCTGGTGAGCTCTTTTTCCTAGTTTATGGATGACTATCTCTGTCCTCCCATGGCAGGGGGTGCGAGGTCCTCTGAGAAGCCTCTTTATGAGGGTACCGAGCTCATTCATAAGGACTTTGTTCATAGCCTAGTTACTGCCTTCATAATACTCATTACACTGGGGATTAATTTTCCATGTGTGAATCTTGGAGAGAGGTAAACCTTCTGTAGCAGTATCTCTCTCATTATTCATGCTAGTGTGGGAACCAATATGAGTGACTGTGCAGTGCTTGCTTTTAAGGGAGACACAGGGTTAGGTTCCCGAGAGCCTTTGGTCACATTTTGTTGTATGTGTGTTTCTGCATAGACACTGTATTTAACACCTGGACTGTATGCTTTTGAGTTATCTAAAAAAGAAAGAGTGTAGAGGCCATTTGCATTACATAGGTTCATTTGCATTATATAGGTTCTTGTAAAATAATCCAGCTTTATTAATGTTGAAAGGAGCTTTTCCACATAACCCTTTCCTGTATAATACATAGAAGTTATGTTAAAACTCTTCTACAGCCTTCTGATCTTCAGATTTTTTCTTGCTTTCAAGTTTAACATTTTCGTGACATGCCGTATTGGAAGACTCAAATGTGCACTGCTCTGTGCACATCCTGAAATGACAGGGAGAACATCACAGGTATTGATTTTGAAGGTATATGTAAATGTTGGCAAGTGAGTGAATTTGCAAATGTAAAATCTGTGGAAAGTGAGTATATATGCAGTGTTGCAATTACATAATTTAAAACACAAACACTATGCAAGTATATACTGTATGCTATAATTGAAAAATAAAAAAAGCATAATGTTTTATACCTAGTTGCCTGCAATTTATTTTCTTCTACCTGCTCTCCATGAAACCTTATGTAGTCTCATTCTCTTTATTAACTTATACCCTATTTTTCTTATGCTGCATCACCAAATTCCACTGTCAACCTACACACCGTTAGATTCTATACTCCTCAATCCTCATCTTACTTGACCTAGCTGCACTGTTTGACAAAGATGACCACATCTCCTCCTTAATATTCTCTCTTCAATTGATTTTCTGGATAACACACTTTTTCTCCAAGACTTTTTCCCCAGACCTGTGATTCTCAAATTGATGAGTGTACAGACACAGGGTTACGCCAACTTTTTAAGGGACACAGTAGCAAATGCTTTTAAAGGATTCACATTCCTCATCCTATTCTTGCCTGACACTAATTCATTCTGGTTGCTCTTTATTTTGTTCGCTTTCATAGTCACCCTTCTCACTTTATAAAAGAATGATAGAGCTTCACCTTTCCTGTGGTGCACAACCCTAGAAACACAAGGCCTCTACATACATACTAATGTTGGTGCAGAGAAATTAAAGACCAAAAATGAGAGAGTCACTAATAATCAGGGTATTGACAAGTCCTACCAATCTTTGTGTTCAGCAAATCTGAAGAACTTATTGAATTGTCCTTTGGTAGAATCTCCTGAGACGCAGAACTTATCTACCATCACACACAGCTTGGGTGTCAAGGAGTGAAGTTACCTACTTCTCCCCAAATTTACCCCCACCCCTCCATGGATGTAATGAGTTTATAATCTACATGAATATGACATCATATGGTTCCAGAATTATAAAATTTAAGGTTATAAGGTTATAAGAATGCATAGCTTTATCATTACTAGTTTACTATTTCAGGAGACTGGAATAATAACACAGGCACATAATTTAGCCCCTATTTCTTTTCTCTCATCGCTTACAATCTCCTCTTCAGTCCTGAGCTTCAGTTGCACTGCCCTCTGCTCCTGTTTCACTCACAGGCCCATCTTTGCATTCACCTTCCTCTTAGCCGCAGTTCTCCCGGTGAGCCACGAGAATTCTTGGATCACTCAGGTCACCTCTCACTACCCTACGTGCTAGCATCTGTATGCGGCAGCCCTGGTCTGTCCCCATCTGTCCCTTACCCTGCTGTATTTTGTAACACTTGCCACTACCTGCATATATATCTATTTGCTCTCATTTTTATTATCTTATCTTACCTCAGGAAACTTCTTTGTATTTACTGCTGCATTCCCAGAAACTGGTACAAGGCTTGGCACCTAGTAGGTATCTAGTAAGTGTTTGATTAATATGTAAGTGAATGTCTTTTTAGTAAAAGCAAACAGGGAAGAGACCGATTTCAAGCTATTTCAATAAGGTGACATGAAAACATATTGAAATATGGTTTTGCCTCTGATTTTATGGGAAGAAAGAGGCAAATTAAAGGTTGGAGAGTTACAGTTGGGATTGTCTGATAACCAGGAGAGTCTCGGTCAGTTAGTTGAACAGAAAATGTCTATCCCCCTTTCTAATTAGTGTTAAGGGGGCACAAAGTTCGAATTTTGATGAATTACTAGTAAAAAAAAAACACAAACTATGAGTTGATGTGTGGCTTTTTAGGAGCCTCAAGCAAGGGGAGGAAAAGGATTGTGTTTGGTCCTGCACAGGTAAACTAGGGTTCATCTGTGAGTGTGATGGGAGCGAGGGGAAAGAATGTAGGCAGCCTCCTGTAGGTCACATGCGGAAGGAATGGTGGGAATTTCTGAGTCGTCTCTGTTCTCAGGGCTCCCGGGAGGCTGAACATTGTCACCCAGATTACTCTGACTCTTCTTAAAAATGTTTCTGATAGGACCCTCTGATGCTTGGGCATTTTATTTTGCTTTGTATTTTACCAGTAAATTTATTATATTAAGCACTGACAATGAACAGGCAGTGTTTTAAACTTTCTGAGGTTTCTAAAGTTTTACTGTTCTTAGGTACCTCTACGTGGCAGAGATAACAGCAAACTGGTAACTATTTGCATAATCTAATCCTCAAGAATATTATGAAAGATGAGGAGTGGGCGGAAATTGAGGCTTAGGGAAAATATAACTTCCCTCAAGCACATAGAACATGTAAATACTAATCAAATCAAATCATTTATGTTCATAGTAAAATGTATCTTATTACTTCTATTTATACAACACTCATCATTGGGAAAACAAGCAAAGACAAGATTCTGATTCTTGTCTTATGATATTATGCTACAATTGCTCTTTATGTCAATGTTAAGTATAGCTATCAGATATTATAATATGTACTATATTCTTTTGACCAAATGATATCAGCATTTTGAGCCTGACACACTTTTCAATATCATTTTCTCCTTCCTATTTTCCCCAATCATCTACCATCACTTTCATTCAGGCAGGGAACTATATGAGAGGTTTTGCAATAGGTGATTTTGAATTTTGTGGCACTTAATACCATCCTACATATCCAATAAAGCCATAGCCATGCAATATATCTCTGTAGGCATGCAACAGGGATTTGATATTTCATCCTTGCTTAATGAAGAAACTCATGATTAAGTGAATAGTAATTTGCTCTGAAGAACAACTTTTGTTCAAAACTTTTGTACGTTTTTCATGCTGGCATTTATGCAAAATGTGGAATTTACAGATATGAATATATATATTTCATATATATGGAACAAAATAGACATCACCCCAAGTATGTATATAAATACATGTATATTTAAATTTCCGTATATATGGAATAATATATACATAATATTCCATATATACATATATGGAAGAAAATAGGCATCACCCCAAATTACAATAGAAGGGAAAGGAAGTACGTTAATAATTGGCTGGATCACTATTGAGACTTGTTGGTTGGGTCAGTGGTTACCTTGAATCCTTTCTTTGGAGACTTCTAATGGTTTGGTTCACTCATTGGTTTGTAAATCTCTCTCTACCTCCTTATCTTTAAACTTTGCAAGTGCAAGCACCATGTATTATGTTTTTGTTTTACTTCTGAGAACTGAATAAACCAATGAATAACCTTAAAATGTAAGAAAATATTTTTTCTAAGCTTACAGTTTAGAATTTAGCAATATTAACAATACTATTAAGACATTGAGATGTTCATTTATTTATTAATTCATATATTCAATCATTTATTTAAAAATACTTAATAAACACTTATTATGTGCCTAGTACTGTGCTATATGCTAAGTGTAAGAGGTCAATAAAATGGAATGGATTCATCTTTTTATGAGTTCATGAAATAGAACAGTGCAATTGAAAATTATCAAGAACAAAAATCAACAAATAAAAATATATAAGTTGATTTAGTTGAGGAAAGGCTAATATTTTTTCTTAGCTATCAAATTGTCTGCTGATACTGCATTTGACACTCAGAAGTCAGTTGAGAAATATTTCTTGGATTAGTGTAATCAAATGATGATAAAACTATAGATGACCCTAAGTTTACATCAGTTCGAATTACGTTGTTTCAAACGTATGATGGTGCAAAAGTTCTACGTGTTCAGTAGAAACGACTTCAGATTTGAACTTTGGTATTTTCCCCGGCTGGCAATAGGTGGTGCAGCCTTCTCTTGTGATGCTTGGCATCGGCAGCGAGTCAGAACTCAGTCAGCGGTGCACGTGGGTGTGTGCACAAACCACACGCTACAGTGTGCTGTGTGGCCAAACTGTGATGGCAGCGGGTAGGTGTAATAAATGCATTTTTAACTTAAAATATTTTCAACTTATGATGAATTTATCCAGACACAAACTTGTCATGAGTTGAGGAGTATCTGTGCATAATGACTATAATTAAATTAGAACTATAATTAAAATTCTGGATAAGGAAGAGGTGCTGTGAATCCGAATAATAGCAAAATGGAAATAGACTTTAAAAGTATTATACCAGTTGCATACATAGCGACACACTGGAGTAAAAAATCATCAAGGGGTTATTTCCTTTGTCCTGAAACTCTTCTCTCATTCAAAGTTCGAAGGTTCTGAAAAAAGAATACTTATTTCTATATGTGATGCTTAAGGTAATTTTCTGAAATATTGTATTTAAGCAATATAGGCCTTTTTTTCTGAAAAGCAGAGAGGGAAAAAATTGTAGCAGTACGTGTTTGGAATGCAAAAAGAATTAAGTAAATATTTGATGGCTTTATTATTCCATTTATATGTACAATTTTAAATTTGTTAAATATCATCTTGCTCAAAAAGTAAATTTCATTCTTATGTGTTGAGAAAAATAGTTTACTTTGTAATACCATATTTCAGATTGTGATAAGTTATTTTAATGCTGATTCTTTAATCCCAAGACAATGTACCAGTAAACACTTTTCAAACCATATATGCACACAGTACTGCTTTCTCCTTTTATTCCACCAAAATAACATTAAAGAGGTATGATGGTTGTTTGGCAGAATTGTTGCTTCTCTGTCAAGACAATCACATGCCCAGTTATTGTAGAACTAAGTATCAGTTGTATGCATGTTTCAGATTTTTTCCTCAAGGGTTCCTCCTTTCAATTCTCATGAAATTCCTATCACCTTATATAGTGACATTTTAAGTAGATCATCACTGTCCAAATATTGTCTCTAATGTATGTTTGTTTATAGTAATTACTCTCATTTACTTGAATGCAAAGTAAGGTAACAAACAGATGCAAAAAATGTCTAGAGGGAGTAGAATCAAAATTAGTGTTCATGAGACAGCTTCTGGCAAATTGAAAAATGTAGAAAATGAACCCATTTCACACCGTTTTGCTACCTGTTCTTCCCACGGGTGCAATATACATTCTTCCTTTCACTACTATTGCAGGTGGATCAGGGCTCAAGGCCATTGCAACCTCCACACCCACTAAAGATCTCATGTATCTTTCTCAGCATAAGAATTAGCTAAGTCAAGAAAACAAATGTATTATAGTTGATTTGGGGAAAATAATTAAACTAATACACAAGGAAGTGTTGTGTTCATGTGTATTGAGAGATACCTTACATCAGTAAAATTTGCTAGTTAAAGTAGCTTTTAATGTTAAAGTTACAATGAGTGTTGAGAAACACCTAAAATCATGTGATCACCACAGTAGTCATGATGGAACATTTTTGTGATCTTCAAGTAATTTCATCATTGAGAAGATAAAGGGAGAGAGAGAGACGAGAGAAAGACAGGTACAGCTAGAGACAGGGAAACAAAGAAACAGAGAAAGAAATCAGTGAGGAAGAGGGAAGAGCATTGCCTTCTATTATTCAGGATTTAAACAAGCAAAAGAGTATCTGGCCGACTTCAGCAAATCAACAGTGATTCTCAACGGTGAAAACAAATGTAAAAATCCAGAGCACGTGAGCCTCTTTTGAGAAAGCGAAAATGGACAATATCTTCAGGTCAGCAGTGTTGATACAAATTAGCTTCATATAGTCTCAGACTTAGTGTCCTCCTTAGGGTCATCAAAATTCAACTCTCAGAGGAAAGAGCGTCTCTGGTTCATTTGACAGTTGTGAATCAAGGATCAATACGGATCAGAAGTAAATGTTCACCGAGAACCCACGTCATTCTTGATTCCCATCACGGCCAGTCAATTTTCCTTCCAAAAGCAAGTGAATGCTACACATACCAAAGCAATATATATCCAGTTTAGGTTTATTGCTACTTCAATGTGTTAGCTTTCATTACCTCTCTCTCTCTTTTTTGTCATGTGTTTTGTCTCTTCCATTTTATCTATTATTCTGAAAGGAGATGTATATTGCTAATATTCCTTGGCAAAATAAGAAACACTGTGGTTGACATAGTTTGAATGTGTCCCCCAAAAGTTCATTTATTGCAAGTTTAATCTACTATGTTAAGGATAGCTGGGAGCGAGGCCTTAGGAAAAAATGTGGATTACATAAGATTATGAGGATAGATCCCCATAATAGGGTTAGTGCCTTTTCAGGAAAAGGAATAAGGGAAACTCACACCAGCACACTTGCTGTGTGTTGTCATACGATGCCCCGTACCGTGTGACAGTGCAGTAAGGAAGCCCTCCCCAGACGCCAAGCGGATGCCCACACCATGCTCTTAGGCCTCCCAGCCTCCAGAACCCAGTAAAAGTACAGGTTGAAAAATTACCCAATCTTAGATATTTTATTATAGAAACAGAAAAGCTACTAAGATAATGGATAATATAAAACACTGATCATTATAATTATAATTAAGTAGGTTAAAATTATGAATATATCCAAAAATGAAGAAAAATACAAAAAATGTTGTTTTGATGGAACATAATTTTCTAGAGTTAGTCTATCTCACTTGGCAAGTACCGTGACTGGTAAGAGTGGTTCACTACGCTTGAGCCCCTGAAGAAACAAGTTTTCTTTTGTTTCATGCTTGCAGAATTTATTGAGTAATGCATTGATTGCAGCTGCTAAAAATTCCCTGCAAAGTGAGCACAGGAAAGTAGTATAATATCTGGTATACCAATCTATTAGCACTTAGCAAATTATGCTTCAGATTTGTTGCTCAGCATGGAAAAGTCACATCGGAGGTGGAGTCCAGATGAAATGGTGAGGTGGTTGCTTGATATGATATACAGGCCGGCAGTGACCTTCCTCTCTCAGTGTTCTATAATACTTGGTAATGTGATTTCAAATATATAAATTTTTAAATTTTTTTACTACATTACATACATTTTTAAAAATTATAGGTTTTCCTCTGCTTAACGACCTGTGGCTTCCTAAATTATTTTGCGAGTTGGAGCCCAACTTCCTCCAAAGACTCGCTTTATTTCTGAGCTGTGAAGTCTTCACACATATTTGAAGTGGTGCTGAAATATAGCATCTTAAAATAAAAAGAAGATGGGTATTGAACTAGTCTCTTCGTATTTTTGTGATTCTAAGCACGTTTTGTAAGCCTTCACTACATTTCTGAAGATGTGACATATAGTATGGGCTAAAACTTTGCATTTTCCTTTGTTATGAGGAAAAAAAAAATGATGAGATGCCTTTTGTGAAATTCCAAAAGGACAAAAGTGAAGATTCAGAGTGATCAGTCACAAATGAAGTTTGCTTTGTCCTTTTTTTCTTCCTCCCCAATACAACTGACAAGATCCCAGCCCTTGATGGCCCACAGTTGGTGTTTTGGGTAAGAAAAGTCAACTCAGTTATGGAATTCTAGTGTCCTTGAAGTTGCAAAGAATTTGGAGTCAGAACAACCAAAGTTAAACTTTTCAGGCTTAGTGATTTGAAACATGTTACTTTGTATCATCAGACCTTAAATTTCTCCTTCAAAAATAGACCAATGCCTCAGTGGTGAGGAATAGATGAGATAATATACAAAACATTATATATGGTATTCCTTCCTTAAGTAGTAGTTGCCTACTAGTTCGACATCAATTTAATCCATATCTCTAATCACTGGACTACAGGATCTCTGCCAACCATGGATCATGTCAGTTTCTCATTCTCTTTCTAATGTTTACTCCAGTCTGTGGAATAGATGCAACACAATGTGTTCAAATCCCTCCTATGTTCCTGTTCTACTCCTGAATCTTTTTCTTCCTGTTCCCAGTCTTTCAATTCTTGTAAATCTTAGTTAGACTCTAGAATCCATCCTATCCTCACTTATAATACTATGTCCTCATACTTTTTTGATAACTCTGGTTTATTAGAATGAGTCATAAAGCATTATTCAAAATATCATCTAGTAATACTCCTTCTACTATATTACCTTGATGGAAACCTAGCTTCATGATATACACTCCTTGTGACTTTTCCATTGATGGAACTCCTCTGGAGCTGGGAAATTGAAGGCGTAGGTGAACCCTACTGGTCGGGCTCCAAAGCATCAAGCACAAATACATTAGTTCAGAATATTGTATTTACTATAGTTCTTCTGAGAAATAGTAAGCTTGTGTTCGTAAAATATTCTGAAATAATATTTTACTTGGGTATATGAAAGCTGTAGTTCCAGGATTTTCAAATCCAAAATTTCTGTTTATTACACACCTCTTTTTGTTATACATGTTGTTAAAAATGTTATTTATGAGAATATCCCACTTACCATCCTGGAATATAGTTCATGGATGACAAACTAACTAAACACAAATTTTCAAAAATTTATATATGCCTCTTCTCTGCAATATAAAGGTAAATAAAAAGTCATTGATAATAAATTGCCTAGACATGATTAAATAAAAAGTTGTAATGAAATAGTCTGATATTGGAATTGCTTTATAGTTAATGTATTTGTTTAAAAAAGTTAAATGGAAGCTATCTCTATAAAAAGTACGGAAAAATATAGCCCCAAAATTGTACAAGAATAGATAAAAAAAATAGACCATTTATTGGTTTTCTCTTGTCTATGTCTTTGATGAAAGAAATAGGAAGTAACTTTAGTTCGCATAAGAATAATATCCCCAAATTAATTAGACTGTTAAATTTCAAAATGGGAAAGAGAATATTTTCAAAAATAAGCTCAACCTTTGATCTAACTTAATTTCAAAATAATAATCTGTGTTTTGACATAGGGGGAGGTTTAGCAAAGTGTCACAGAAACCAAATCATAACCTAACATCCATATTTGTTAAGAAACAGGTTAAAATGCTGTAGCAAGGAGATTCAAATTGAATGTATTAAACACAGCAGATTTTATTTCTTATGATAAATCTAGGGATGAGCAATCCAAGGCAGAGGGAATGACTCATCGAATGCCAAAGGCCGAGATAGTAATGATGTCACCATTTCCCAGTCACAGGCAAGAAGGGCCGAGAGGTCCTGGATGAAGGTGCCTGCTGATTTGAAAGTTGCAGGTATTATTTGTTCTGTATGCCCCTGACCTGGACCTAGTGACATGATCACAAATAAATACAAAAGAGACTTGGGATGTGACTATGCAACCAGTTAAAGCACAGGACAATCTATCACTGAAAGAAGGAAGCAGAAATATTTGGACATTAAAAAAAAAAATCCCACTCCCATGGAGGAGAAGTTACAGTTTATGTAGCATAAAAAGACCCAAAAGGTCATATAGCATTAGAAGAAACTCGAGGGAGGAAATAAAAGAAACAATGCTACAAATTGCTTTACAATACAAAAGGTAAACCTGAGAGAGTGTCAGCATTGAGCTAAAAAATTACTTCTAACAAACACATCATTTCAATATGTAATTTTTAAATAATAGTAAGTGAATATGAAACGTTTTGGAAATCATCTTTACTAAAGAACTTTAATTAGATCTTTACATCTCACATATCTCTGCTAATTTAATAGAATCTAGCTCTTCCAGTGTTACAAAGTTAATAAACCTCACATTTCTTTCTTTTATATTTGTAATTGGTTTTGTTGCCTTTTGGTAACAGTACTGCTGAACATAGGAACCTATTTTAATGGAAATATGCAGCTGGATACACTAGAATATTAAATTTAGTTTCTTTTCAAGGAGAGGATATGTAAGTTTTAATTAGGGCCAAAATGTATCATAATTAGATGTAGTAAATCATGCTTTGGCTTCAAAATCATTTTTTAATTAACTCCTACTGAATTATTGGCTAACATGTTTCACATCCATTTCAATGGATTAATCATCCAATCTGGTATTGCATGTCCATACAGATTTTTAAATCTCAGCATTATATCTTTTTAAATAGCACACAAATGAGAGCAATATAGTTCCATTTTTGTACGCATGAGCTGGTCCTTATTTAACTGCTGCAAATACAGAAACTGAAAATTCTTGGCAAGGAAAGATATTTTTAAAAATCAGATTGTAAGATTGTTGATAAATTTTTTGATACTCCATATACTTTCTTTAGCTCATGAAAAATATATTTATCTTTTTAAATACACATAAAAGTATATCATGTCATCTCAAAAAGCTTTAGTTTTCATATTCAACTTTTATATGATTAATACAACTGTACAGTAGAATCAATTACTGGAGAAAATCACTTTAGAACCATTTATTTATTTATTATCTTTTCACAGTTTATGAAATTGTAATCCAGTGGATTATGTTAACTACATGAATATCTTTGATAACATTTTTTGGTTTTTGAAGTTTTTAACCAAAATTTTAATGGTTCAGTATGACTGGCAAGTATTGAAATAAATGCTAAAATATTTGATGCACTATTTAAAACGTGTGTTTTAAAACCATGTTGCCAATTAATATGATTAAACATACCTTAAAAAAATCTAGTGATCCATTTGTTACATAGCAGTGATATTGGAGAGATGGCATTTTTCGTACAAACTGGTATTTATTCACAAAACAGTCTTTTCATTTATATTTACTGTTAGTGTGTCAATTCAGATCCTTCAAGAAGCAAACACTTAAAGCAGGATTAGTTCAAAAATTTACTTGAAGAAATACTTTTGAAGAATAAAGAGGAGAAATAAAAGTCAAAGAGTGCCTTCAAAATAAAATGCCACTAAAGAAGAATAAACTTTGTGCATGCCTATTATCCCAGTGCTTGGGAGGCTGAGACAGGAGGACTGCTGTGCAAGTTCAAGGCCAGCCTGAACTACATAGCAAGACCCTGGCTCAATAAATAAACAAGTAAGTAAGTAAATAAATAAATGTATAAATAAGTATAAACTTGAGTCATTTGTAGAAAAATGGATGCATCTTAACACCATACTGTTAAGTAAAATAAATCTGACCCGCAAGTTTAAATATCACATGCTTTTTTCTTTCATGAGAAAGCCAAAATATAAATACAGAGTAAAATAAAAGATAATAGGAAATGGGAAGATCTTTTGCAAAATGGAAGGGGACAAAGAGATGGACGGCCAGGAGAGAGAAGGAAGGGGAAGCGAATGAAAAAAATCAAAACATGTTACATAGAAGTACCAACTCCCCACAAGGAATGTAATCATTGTGTACTGCAAACTTGTACTAATAAAAATAACAACTGAAAAAAGAAATTACGGCATTTTACAGCTGTGAAACAAGAGGGGAAAGAAGCAGAGTTAAGAAAGTAGAACCCGACACTACAGAGAAGATTTAACAAAGATAGAAACAGGTCAGTGGGGGACCCTTCTGCTGAAGCTGCCCTTGAGGAGTTCTGCAGAGCCTGGAAGGGATCTGTGTCACCCCGGAAGGGATCTGTGTCACCCCGGAAGGGATCTGTGTCACCCCTGTGCTCCGCACCATCTCTGCTCGAGGCCTCGAGGCCTCACGACGCACCATCTCAGCGTGAACACAAGGGTAAGTAGCTCAGACGGTGGGTGAATACAGTCGAGGCTACCAGAGCGTAGTGCCCCCCACAGCAGAAGATAGGAGCAGCTACCTCATTTTCACGGCTCCAACACTAGTCGCTTCAAAAATCACATTTCCTTTATGACTTTGCAATTAGTCACAAACTACAAATCTCCATGCAGCAGAGCTAATTTCTATGCAGGATACTTTCATTCTTCTAAGGTGCACTCTCACATTTGCTGCAACTTTATTCACAACTACCAAGGCATGGAAACAATCCGAGTGTCTGCTGAGAATGGATGGGTGAAGGAACTGGGGCACATACATGAAGTGGAGCATTTTTCTGTCCTGAAAAACAGAAGGGGATTTTGCCAAAACTAAAGGACATTATGCTAAGAGAAATAAATCAAGCATAAAAAGTATTACATTTTTTCAATGTTTGTAGAATTTTGTAAAAATTCAAAATCATAGAAGTAGAGGGTAGAATGGTAGGTACCCAGGGCAGGGATGGGGTGGAGGAATGGAAGGGAAAGTTGGAAGACAGAAGTCCAAATGTACAAAGTTGCTGTTAGATAGACTGCCAATGTAAAAAACGAAGACTACTGTTAATAGTGAATTCTACCCTGGTGAGTTCATTCTAACTGATTAAACTTTAACATAATTATATTTCATTTCATTAGGGAATATTTTCATAACTGAAATCTTCAAATATAGTTTTAAATTTGGTTTATTTTTTCAATCATTATTAATATGTCGTTGTTTTAGAAAGTAACCATTTTATTAGTTTTGTGCATTTTGAGTACCTCAAATAACTTTGTTTTATTACATTCAATCTCATGCTTTAAATAATACTATTTCTGATTTTAAGAGTATTTTCTTAATGTTTGTGATTTCTCCTGAAATCTCTCGTCTTCGGCTGGACTAGCAAAAGATTAGGCTTTCCCATTTTTTAGCGTAAAGCTCAAGCTTTCTGGAAAGTTGTTGTGAGCTTTTTCACTTCTGATGTTTTTTCTATGCCTGCAGCCCCTGAGCCTCATAGCTCAGTTTCCACAGCAGGCTCAGATCTGTGAGAATTAGCAAGGGATTAAAGCGATGTTTTCCCCCCTGTGCTCTTGCTTCTGGCTACTGTGCTCTTTCTTTTACTGTATGATGTTTACAGGAGATTTGTAAAAATACTCCATTCTCCATTTTGTCTTTTATTTTTCCAGTATTCTTGTAAGGCTTTCTTCACATTAGTTTGGCCAATACTGCCACTGGTGTTGACTTTATTTCTCTGTAAATATTCTTGGATGACTTGGAAAGACCAGATGCATATGAAGTTCCAAAACAGATTCATGTTTATCTGTCACACACATGCAAAATGTGAACTAAGAACGAATTCCACACCTCGCATTACAGAAAACAAGTGCATCGTGGCTCACCCTGTATCGAATTTGACTGTTAGGATCTGGGAGTGTAAGAAAGTAGTCACTGATTTGACATGCAACCAGGTTAAGTGAATTCCCCTATTCATTATTCATAGGTGCAGAGCACAATCACACTCTTAGATATACTTGTGCATGATTGAATAATAAAGTCAAAATTCGGCATTCTGAATAGAATATAATAGGTAATCTTAAATATTTGATAACTGTATTTTTATTTTGCAACCACATTATAATTAAAGCAGACTATTTTTATTGAGATAATTTATGTCATTAATTTTTATTTTTAGTTTTAAGAATGCCTGTGTGTTCTAAAATATAGTATTCTGCTTCTTTGGCTCTGAGTAGATAAAGAAATAGTTAATTTGCTGGAAATAAATGCATAATCACCAAAATGTCTGCATGGTCTTGGCTCTAGAGTTAACAGGTAAGAAAATCAAGAGTAGACTCATGGCCAGTGTGGTAAAGAAGAAAAGAATTGTGACTATCCATATTGTGCTATTGCTGAAAATTTTACAGAATTTTAACTTTATATATGTATACATTATATACTATGTGTATGTGTCCTCTGTGCTGTAGATTTTTGATAATATTATGTCTAAAGTCAAAAATTGTTTGCGACCCTTACAAGTAAGATAACGAATTCCATTATTTTAAGCAAATGGGGGAAACTGATTAACATCCCTTTCTCTCTTGACAGATGAAAGAATAAAGGACACAAAACAGTTTTGTTTACAGTATCTCAATTATATTGTTTTTCACTTCTCTTTAACACATGTAATTTACACAAGAATTAAGACTCAAGAAGTGACATCATCTATCCAAAGTTAGATAAAAAAAGACAAGAAAAATGTAAACACACACCCAGCCTGAAGAATTGGATCTGCTGAGTTCATAGTTCAAGGGCAGTTGGGATTTATCTCATATTAAATACAGCTAGGACTGGAAGATCTCATTTACATAGATGATAGAAAAGATGGGAGTGAATATGAGAAGGGTGAACCACGCTTAGAGTGACTAGTGTTGTCAATAGCTTGCCTTTGGGTGCAAGTTCCCACAGTGTCCTACCTCAGAATTGCCATCACCTTCAGGTACAGTTGGATGGGTCAGGAGGTTACTAAAGTCCCGTGAAAAAGTTTCCGATCAACATACTCAAAGACTCTGTGCAGAGCAATACTGAAGGAAGTAGCATATTCCTTGTGGTTTAAAGCCAAAAAAATTGCATATTTGATTGTATGCTGTGGAGATCCTTTTTAAAAAAAAAAAATAAAAAAGAAACTACAAGTCTTAGTTTTTACTTTCTTCATTTTTATTCAAGAAAGTTGTTCCATTTGCTTTGATAATGTCTTTCCATCCATTGGAGGTTCCCTCGTAACAAGAGTTGAAGGATCAGTGTGAACGCTCTTTCCTCTTAGATTACTCTTCCTCTCAGCCTGCTTCTGGGGCTGCATGCGAATGACAATAATTTACTTGATTAGATAACAAGTAAAAATAGTCCAATATCTACCTGAGATTTGCCATTCTGGATGACATAGAAAATACTAATGAAAGTCAACTTTCCATCAAAGAATCAATAGTGTATATGATCCATAAATGCTTTTAAAATATAGGCCATTTTCTTACCATAATTACCATTATCGTGACTATACTTGCCAACATCAGTCATGGATATATTTTGAACTTTCTGGGTATGCAGAGCAATTACAAATGCTTAAACAAAAATATAATTTAAATATAATCTCTCTTTTGGGGACCAAGTGTCAATATGTGTATAGAAAGTATATAAAACTACATTATATTCTAAAAACAGTATTTTCAGTCTAATACATGTCTTGGACATCAAGAACAGTAAAAAAGTGGTTATGAATTATAATTTCTTAAATATAAAAGAATTGCTGATAAATTTGTGTGGCCTGGATTTTAGTTCCCTAAAAAAAATTGTAAACACGATGTAGTTTAATGAATTGTCAAACAGTTGTAGATGTTAGCACAAATTCTGTCTTTAGCCTTAACATATGTGCTTAACAGTAGACAAAAGCAACTAATTTAAAAAAATGTTTTATCTCTTTAAATTTTCAACTCTGACAGTTCTAAGAATAAGACTTTCCTTGGATTTAATGAGCATTATCTCCATATGTTTTAGGCACTTATTTGGGACCAAAATCTCATTAGGCATGTGAAAAAATTAGACCTTTTTAAAATTACACATCTAAGAGAACTGACAGCTTTTGTGATAGTGCTGGCCCTTGTCACAAATAGACAACCCGACCTCCAGTCATAGGAACATGGTGTTTTGCACTGAAACAGGGCAAATCGACCTCTGCACTTCTATCAGTTCGCAGGGACCAGGATCATCTTGTAGCTTAAGTGGATAAGCAGCTGATACTCTTTTAAATTTGAGAATATTTTAGCAGCAGTGTGCTATGAAAATGATTAGCTGAGGAGGTTTGACAGGATGGGGTCAAAGCTGACAAGATCTTGTTAGTAAAGTTATATTTTGAGATTTTTGAATAACAAAATATGGTAGTAAATTAACTTGAATGTTATTCAGTCCATGTTGATTTATGAGATATAGCTATGTTTCTGGCGGTCTTTTATAGTTTAAATATTTGTTACATTTCCAACTAGACTTTAAAAGCTAGGGAACTATACCATGTTGTATTTATTTCTCAAAAACAATGAAGTTATTGACTAAAAATAGGCCTAGAAGATAACCAGAAATAGTCATTTAAACAATGGATTGCATTTTCTCATCTTGCCAGTAGTCTGGGGATGGGAAAGTACAACCAGCCATGTAGCTAGACAATAATGTCATCTTAAACACTTTCTGAATTTCCACTTCACCAACAGCTGTAACACCTCGTGGTTAACTGTATCTGCAAAATGATGCTGTAGCTCCAGACATTGTATCCACATTTGGATGTCTCAGTGTGCGTCATTGATCAGAACTGAGTCCTGGGGGTAGATTCTAGTGAATAAAGAAGGTTGGCAATTGAGGAACAAGGAGGGATTTATCAACATGCTTGCCATTGGATTTTATCAGCAAGAAGTCAGAAAGAGTATTGAAAGACTAAACATAGTTGTCAAATACATGGCTGTCGTAAAAAATAAAAGCAAGGAAAATAAAAACTATACATGCAAAACCAAAAGCTTTTAAACTTATTTTCTATTTTAATCCAAAATTAGGCCTTCTTATTTTCTCAATTCCATTTACAACAGACATGTTTTCTTCTACGTATTGAAAATACATATGCATTGTAACCCTACTCCTATTTCATATGTTTTTTTTTATTTTAAACCAAGAACATGTATTGGTACATTCTACATACAATGGTCACATTCATTACATTTATTCTGTACCTATACATGATACATCTTGGTTCTCCCCCCTCTCTCCTGCCCCTCCCCTCTGCTCCCTCCCTCCCTATTTACAGCAGGTTCATTCATCATTTGCCATATTTTCCCATTCCTCTCTTTCCCCTGTTGCCTTTCTGCTTTTCCCTTCTTTCCTTCTAGTACTCCTCTCCTCTGCACACCATCCTCCTTTTATATAATATCTATTACACCTGTCTGTCCTTATTTACAGTTATGGTTTCTCATATCAGAGAAACAATTCAATGTGTGCTCATGAGTGTCTGATTTATTTCACTTAAGAGTATGTTCTCAAGGAACATCCATTTACATATGAATGACTCTAGTTTGTCCTTTTTTATGGCAGTGTGGTACTCCATTGTGTAGAAAAACCACATCTTTTT